>JAABOM020084268.1:0-30796 GCA_011800125.2 Solanum clarkiae | reverse complement strand
TAATAATAATAATAATAATAATAATAATAATAATAATAATAATAATAATAATAATAATAATAATAATAATAATATAACAAAAGGCTAGTAGAAGGAACTAGCTCACAATCTTAACAATCAATATTCGAACTTTGGTCTATGAAGCCTCTATCACTATCAGATGGTGCCAATGACAAACCCATGACTGCCTTAATTAAAGTAAAGCTAATAAATGTCTAACTTTAAAGCAAGATGAAAATAGCATAATGAATCCTCCGAAGTAGGGGAGACTCACTAATTCGCTGAACATCCTATATCCTCAACAATGCATCTGCTGATGATCTCTATCCCTTGTATCTACATCATAAAATGATGCAACACCGAATGACGTCAATACATGAAATGTATGATATGTAAAATAGCTGAACAAAATCGAAACAGGTAGAATAATATAGAAAACAACAATCAACACAATATAGAAATCAATCAACATGTCAAATGTCTATCTAAAGCAATAATAAAGAGTAGACAAGTGACATATCAACCCATTAAACCTCATAATTCAAATCAGACTCATCTTATCTCAACTCAGAGTACTCAATTTGGAAACTTTTTGGGAGTTTCTCTTGTCTGACAATAATTACTTCTGAGCCAGTGATCATATAATAATCGCGCTGATGTTTCCACAACTGTTCTGTACTTACCAGGTATGGAATGAATCGAATCCATTTAGGACCACCAACAATTCAAACTAGCCCTTTATTGTTTCAAGAACTCTATTAAGAGGGAACCACAATGAGATGTAATGGTTCTAATCCTCACTTACGCTTGGATACATAGTTTGAGGAGTGCGAGTTTGACTAACTCTTACTTTTTCGGTGCTCGATACTCTTCCCATGACTTGATGCTCATAAAACAGTCCATCTAATCAAACTATCTCAATCAAATCATCTCAATCAGCCTCGTGGAGGCACTATCTTTTAATCAATCTCATAGAGACTCTAATAATCTCGTCCATTAATATCTCAATCATTAGCTCAAGGCTTAGAACAATCATTAGGAAGCAATCAAACAGAAAAATTGTTAGAGCTCATTTGGAAAGACTCATGGACCATCAAATCTTATCAATCAGTCATCATTCTCACATTCACAATCACAATCACAATCGACATTCTCAATCAAGGCTCTAGACTCAACCCTTATCTTCTTTCATGCATGATTTTAACAATTAACATTTTTGGTTTATACAATATCTTATGAAAAATATTCAATTCAATAAAACAAGTTTATGATGATCATCACCATATGAAAATACATATAATAAATATAATTTCTCAAGAAAATAATCAATAATCATGCATGTGGACTCAAGAACTTTTAACTCACTTCTAAGACCATCTGTAGGGAACATAAGAGAACAATCTCATTCTTTTAGTTTAGCCTCACATATCTGAGATGAACCTTTACCAATCAACCATCAAGAATTTCCTTGAATTATTCAATCTATGCTTCCCTCTGCTCCTCTTCAAGCCCTAATCTTTCAAGTACTCAGAAAATGACTTAGAATGGGGTTTAAGATCCTATTTATGTATCACAATGACCCAATTTGATCGTGTTTTCAATTTAGGAGGGGTTGGAAATTGACTGGAATGCCTCTCAATTTAAAAGAAAAAGTTCACTTAGAAAAATGGCCAGTCCATGACGCGGACTGGGCGCCAACTATACATTTTTTTCTTTAAAATTTTCTAAATGAGTTTTCAATTTCCCTAAATGAATAAAAAAAATATAAGGCACTTTTCGCGTCCCATGCTCTTAGCACCTTGAGGGCGCAGAGTCACTGGAAATTGGTTTTGGTCGAAAAATAATTTATATCGACCCGGGTGCTCTAAGAATTGAACAAGACCATCTTCCCTATCAATTTTTCATGCTAATTGCATATCCGGTCTCAGATTCATAAACAGAACATGGGAAGACACGTTATGTGCACATCTCTATTCTAGGGGTATTTCGATAATTTTATCGGGTGTTACATCATATCCTCCTTGGGATCATTCATCCTCGAATGATGAGTAAAGGTGGATATCAAGGCATAAATAGACTCAAAACGCATCTCACATTCACATCTATACATCAATCTCTCGCCTCTATCTCAATCATTAATCAACTCTATTCGAACTCAGGAATAGACAGTCAACTCAAGAAAAGACAATCATTTTAGTTAAGGGTAAGGAAATTACCTTCAACATTCTCATCATTTGACACAAATAGGTGCAAATATTTTACTTTTATCCCTTCCTCAGCTTCCCATGTGGCTTCTGCAATGAATTGATTTCTCCACAGTACTTTGACTAAGGCAATCTGTTTGGTTCTCAACTTGCAAAATCTAATGATCAAGGATTTGGACTGAAATTTCTTTATGGGTCAAGCTATCCTTCACTCTGATGCTCTCCACAGGGATTACCAAGTTAGGATCTCCTAAACATTTCTTCAACATCAACATGTGGAATATTGGATAGATTCCGTCTAACTCGGGAGGCAACTCTAATTCATAAGCAATCTTCCCAATCCTCTTCACAATCTGATAAGGTCCAATATAGTGTGGACTCAATTTACCCTTTTTCTCAAATCTCTTGACACCTTTAATAGGTGATACTTTCAACTATACCCAATCTTTTACCTCGAATTCTAAATCTCTCTTCCTCACATCGATGTAGGATTTTTGGCTACTCTGTGCAATCTTCAACCTCTCTTTAATGACCTTAACCTTCTCCATTGATTGATGGACAAGATCAGGCCCAATCAACTCCACTTCTCCAACCTTGAACCATCCAATTGGTGATCTACATCTCCTCCCATACAAAGCTTCACAGGGAGCCATCTGAATGCTTGTATGATAGCTATTGTTATATGCAAATTCAATCAATGGTAAGTAATCAGCCCAATTTCCCTTGAAATCAAGAGCACAGGCTCTCAACATATCTTCTGATGTCTAAATTGTATGCTCTGCCTGGCCATTTGTCTAGGATGAAAGGCTGTGCTCAAATTTACTTTAGTACCAAATCCTTTCTAGAACAATCTCCAAAATTGCGAGGTGAATTGAGCTCCTCTATTCGAGATGATGGACAAGGGAACTCCATGCAGCCTTAAAATCTCTTGGATGTACAACTTGGCATACTCCTCCATAATATTAGTTGTCTTTACTTCTAATAAGTGAGCCAATTTGGTCATCCTATCCACAATTACCCATATGGAATCATATTGCTTTCGAGACCTCAGTAGATCAGTAATGAAGTCCATATTGATCATCTCCCACTTCTATTTCATAATATCAATGTTCTGAGCTAATCCACATGGCCTTTGATGCTCAACTTTCACTTGCTGACAATTTGGGCATTTTGAGACAAATTTAGCAATATCCCTCCTCATTCTGCTCCACCAATAACTTCTCTCACGTCATGGTACATTTTGGTAAAGCCAGGATGAATGGAATATCCAGTGCTATGAGCTTGAGCCATGATTCTATGCCGAATACCATCAACATCTGGGATGAACAATCTACTCTGGTATCTCAACACCTCATCTTCCCCTTTTGAGAAGACCATCACTTTTTGTTTGTGGATATCCTTCTTTAATTGGAATATGACAGGATCCCGATCTTTCTTTTCTTTCACCTCTACCACCAAAGATGAAGAAGACTTGTTCTGAATATTAGCTCCTCCCTCATTATTCTCTTCGAGTTGAACTCCCAATCGAGCCAATCGATGCACTGCCTTAGCTAGTTCCTTCTGTCCTTCCTCAATATGGGTTGTTCTACTCATTGGCAACCTCCTAAGAGTGTCCACAACAATGTTAGCTTTACTTGGATGATAGATAATGCTCATGTTATAATACTTGAAAAACTCCAACCATCTTCTCTGTCACAGGTTGAGCTCTTTCTGACTGAAGACATACTGCAAGCTCCTGTGGTCAGTGAACACATCCACATGCACTCCATACAAGTAGTGGTACCAGATTTAAGTGAAACCACCACTACTGCCATTTCAAGATTACGGGTTGGATAGTTCCTCTCACGGATCTTATGTTGTCTAGAAGCATAGGCTATCACTTTCCCTCTCTGCATCAACATACATCCCAATCCAACGCTCGAAGCATCACAATAGATCACAAAATCCTCTATTCCATAGGGCAAGGTTAGAACTGGTGTAGTAGTCAGTCTAGTCTTCAATTCCTTGAAACTCCTCTCACATTCATTGGACCAGTGAAACTTGAACGTTTTCTGAGTCAACTTAGTCAATGGTGCAGATAAGGAAGAAAATCCCTCAACAAATCTGCGATAATAGCATGCCAACCCCAAGAAACTTCTTATGTCAGTTGGTGAGGTCGTCTGGGCAAATTCTTGACTGTTTCAATCTTTTAAGCATCTACTCGAATACCATCATCGGAGAAAATATGGCCTAGGAAAGCCACTGACTTAAGACAAAATTCACATTTTGAGAGTTTTGCATAAGACTCATGGTCATTAAGTGTTTGGAGGACAATTCTGAGGTAATTTTCATATTCCTCTTTATCTCTTGAATACACCAAATGTCATCGATGAACACAATCACAAACATATCAAGATACTGTCTGAATACCCTTTTCATCAAATCTATGAAGGATCCAAGTGCATTCGTCAACCCAAAGGACATGACCAAGAACTCAAAATAGCGATATCTAGTCTTGAAGGTTGTCTTCAGAATATCACAGTCCCTCACTTTCAACTGATGGTACCCAAATCTGAGGTCTATCTTTGATAAAAAAGAGGCACCCTGAAGTTGGTCAAACAAATCATCTACCCTTGGAAGAGGATACTTATTCATTGTGGTGACCTTGTTCGAGAGACCCATCTTTCTTTCACATGAATAAGACAAGGGCACCCTGAAGCCTTTCTCTAACAAATCTTTCACTTGTTCTTTCAATTCTTTCAACTCAGCCGGGGCAATCTTATAAAGTGGAATTGAGATAGGCTGGGTATCAGGAAGAACATCAATCCCAAAGTTAATCCCTTATCAGGAGGGACTCCGGTCAGATCCTCAAGAAACACTTTTGGAAACTCATTCATAATCGGGACTGACTCAAGGGTAGGAGACTCGACATCATCAGATTTAACTCTCACAAGATGGTGGATACAACACTTAGCAATTATCTTTCTGTCTCTAAGATAGGAGATAAACTTTCCTTTATGTTCTACGAAATCACCCTTCCACTCTAGAACCAGTTCATTCAAAAATTGAAACTTAATGGTTCGAGCTCTACAATCAATGGAGGCATAACAGGCATAGAGCCAATGAATGCCAAGGACTAAGACAAAATTAGTCATATCGAACTCAATCGGATTAATGATAGTATCCCTATGATGGATAGACACTACACAAGCTCTATAGACCCTCTCAACCTGAATAGACTCACCCACGGGAGTAGAAACATCAAAGGGTTCAAGAAAATTCTCAGGAGTTCTATCAAATCTACTGGCCACATAAGGAGTTACAAAAGATAATGTGGCACTAGGATCTATCAACACATAACAATTAATAAAAAAGACTCGAATCATACCTATCACAATATCTGGGGAGTTCTCCCGACCATGTCGACTACCCATAGTATACAAATGCTTTGTAGCTCTGTTTGCACCTGAAGTAGTACCTCTTTGATTTCCTTTTAGCTTACGGCGCTGGTGTAGAAGATTGAGCTTGGTCATCCTACAGTGGACAATCTCTCTTATAGTGACCTGCTTGGCCACATTTTTAGCATACATCACTCCCCTTGCAATACTTACCCATGTGCAACTTGCCACATATACCACATAATGGTTTACCTCATGAACCTTAAGCCATACTAGCTTGTGGCTGAGACCTACAGGCTCTAATATTCTGGGACCTCTTATCATGTTTGACTCTAGGCATAGGTGCACTAGCAGATGATGGTGCTGGAAATCGATTACCATTGCCTTTCTTCCCAACCTCATGGCTGGATGCTTTAGATTTCTTGCTTTTAAACTCCTCTCTATCATGATGCCTCTCTTCATTAGCTTGTTACACAAAGGTCATCAATCTCCCAATATCCATATCACTCACAAGCATTACTCCCTTCCCATCCGTCTTTGGCCCTCTATTCAATCCATCAACATACATTCCCATCCTCCCCCTCATATCAGCAACCATATCTGGAGCATAGCGAGATAGTTGTGTATAAACTTCAACCCATACTCTTGCACAGTTATAGAGCCCTGTTTCAGTTCATGAACTCTTTTACATTTGCCTCTCTTCGCTCCTTTGGGAAAAAGCTCCCAAAGAAAGCGTCCTCAAATATAGCCCAAGTCATCATGGGGCATCTTTTCCTCTACCCTTCTTCCATTGATCATACCAAAGTCTGGCCACATCCTTGAGTTGGTAAGCATCCAGTTCCACTCTATCAACATTAGCCACATGTATCACTTAGAACACTTTTTGAATCTCCTCCACATAGTTCTCAGGATCCTCAATGGATGCAGACTCTGTGAACTCAGGCGGATGCATCCTCAAGAATTTCGAACTCTCATGGGCATCCTATCAGCCTACTCCTTGTCTCACAGTAGGTACTCTGGCAGCCTGGGAAAGAGTTTGACTATCCTAGCAAAGCTCAACATTAGAGACCTCATCTTGTAGGGGCTACGCCATAGGGACAACTGGTTCCACGGACTCCTCATGTCCTTGAGGCTCAGGTGGGTTAACATGTTGTCCGGCGGGATGTCCTCTACCTCTGACGGCTCTTCTTGGAGGCATGATCATAATTGTTTAATGCGCAAGACACGATTTATGACATGAATGAAGGGAAACAATTCCTAATGTTCAGAACCTCCTGCTTATCAAGTGTGGTCGACAAAATACCCATAAAAAAGACTCTACTAGACATGACTTCAAAGACTCCCTAGGACCTTGAACTCGTTCTCCAATACCAAGTTTGTCACATCCTAGTAGGGTACCCTAGACGTGGCCGGTACACAGAGACTATTGCTAGTCCCCAAGCGAATCATATGGCCTCATCACATTCATTCATTCATTAATTCTACTAATCAATGGAAGACATAAAGAATATAAATAGGCACATCTTATCATCTAGTCTCAAATAACAATAATAATATAACAAAAGGCTAGTAGAAAGAACCAGCTCACAATCTTAACAATCAACATTCGACTCTGGTCTATGAAGCCTCTATCACTATCAGGTGGTGCCAATAACAGAACCATGGCTACCTCAACCAAAGTAAAGCTAAATGTCTACCTCTAAAGAAAGATGAAAATAACATAACGAGTCCTTCGAAGTAGGGGAGACTCACCAATCCGCTGAACGTTCTATATCCTCAAGGATGTATTTGCTAATGATCTCTATCCCTTGTATCTGCATAATAAAATGATGTAGCACCGAATGGCATCCTTACTGGAATGTACAATATGTAAAATAGATGAATGAAATAGAAGGTGGAATAATATAGAAAATAACAATCAACACAATATAAAAATCAATCAACATGTCAAATATCTATCTTAAGTAAGAATAAAGATTAGACAAGTAACCTATCAACCCATCAAGTCTCATCAATTAAATCAGGCTCATCTCATCTCATCTTATCTCAACTCAGAGTACTCAGTTTGGGAACTTTCTGGGAGCTTCTCCTATCCGACAACAGTTAGTTATGAGCCAGTTATTGTATAACAATCAAGCTAATGTTGCCACAACCATTCCATACTTTCCAAGTAGGTAACGAATCAAATCTGCTAGGGACCACCAGGGACCACCAGCAATTCAAACTAGTCCTCTATTGTTTTAGGGAATCTATCAAGAGGGAATCACAATGAGATATAGTGGTTTAATCCTCACATACTCTTGGCCTACGTAGTTTGATGAGTGTGAGTTGGACTAACTCTTACTCTTTCGGTGCTAAATACTCTCCCATACCTTGATGCTCATAAATCAATCCATTCAATCGAACTATCTCAATCAAATCATCTCAGTCAGCTTCGTGGAGGCACTATCTTTCAATTAATCTTACAGACTCTAATCATCTCATCCATCAACATCCTAATTATTAGTTCAAGGGTTACAACAATCATTAGAAAACAACTGAATAGAAAAATTGTTAGAGCTCATTTGGAAAGACTCATGGACCATCAAATACTATCAACCTATCGTCTCTCTCACATTCACAATCACAATCACAATCGACATTCTCAATCAAGGCTCTAGAATCAACCCCTATCTTCTTTCATGCATGCTTTAACAATTAACATATAGCATTTATACAATATCTCCTAAAAAATATTACATTCAATTAAAGGAGTTTCTGATGATCATCAATATATGAAAATACGTATAATAAATATAATTTCTCAACAAAATAATCAAGAACCATGCATATAGACTCAAGAACTTTCAATTCACTTCTAAGACCATCTATGGGGCTTATGAGAGAACAATCTCATGCTTTCAATGTAGCCTTACATACCTCGTATGAAGCTTTACAATCAACCATCAAGAATTTCCTTTAATTCTTCATTCTATGCTTCCCTCTTCTCCTCTCTCAACCCCTAGTAGTCTTTCAAGTTTTTGGAAAAGACTTAGAATGGGGTTTAAGATCTTATTTACACATCAAAATGACCTAACTTGATCATTTTTTCGAGTTTAGGAGGGGTTGGGAATAATCAGAATACCCCTCAAATTAAAAAGAAAAAGTTCACTCAGAAAAATGCCTAGTCTGCGATACGGACTGGGCGGGGACCGATATATTTTTTTCTTGAATATTTTCTGAATGCGTTTTGAATTTTCATCGAAACATTTAAAAAATATAAGGCACTGTCCTCATCCTAGGCGCATCGCGCCTTGGACGTGCACAGTCACAAAAAATTGTTTTGGATCGAAAAAATTATTTTGCAATCCAGTTGCTCTAAACTTTGAGAGAGACCATTTTTCACTTAATATTCCATGCTGATTGCATATCCGGTCTCAGATTCGTAAATGGAGCATGAGAAGACACGTTATACAAACATCTTTATTCTAGGGGTATTTTGATAATTTTACCGGGTGTTATATATCATTTGGTAAAGTCTTGCAGATAGGTGTGAAGACGTCGGTGACTGATCCTAAATAGGCTACAAAACGTAACAGGAATGTCCTCTTGATTGTATCATGTCATGTAGTTATGTTTTTGGTCTGCTGGCATCTTATTTGGCTAATTCTTTTATAGTTATGGCTCATAGAGGTTGACCTTATAGCGGAGATGGGATGCAACACTAGCTCCAGATTGAGACCCTTCTCTGGAGCACGTTGAGAAGAATCCAGATGCCCCCATTCCCCTACTACAAAAGGGACCTATAGCAGTATCATCCGTAGCCACCCCTATTATGACATCTATAGTTTAGGCGCCATTACATAGTTGCTTGCCACCCTAGGAGGTGCACAATCAGTATCAGTTCCAGTAGCACAACTCGTACAACCTCTATCACCCATTTTAGCTGAGTACGTAGTCTCTGCCAGCCGAGCAAATATTAAAGAGGGTGTCAAACTTCATAAGGATTTGCGGGTGCTTGGTTATTTCCTTAGATTTGGGCCTTCGAGATTTTCAGGAGAGATTGGGGGGATGCTTATGAGTTCTTGATGACTTGTTAGGAGAGGGTACAAACCTTGAGACTATTGGAGACTAGAGGTGCATATTTCACTGCTTATGAAATGAACCCAAAAAGTGCCTGAAAATGTGCCTCAAATGTGTCAGGAATCATAATTTTCATATATCTCAAAATCCACGCGTGATATCGAATATCCGACTTCATATTCTTGTTTGAGGGAGTCAAATTGAGTGGGAAATATGTCTAACCCCAATTTAAGAGAAACCATAGCAAAAATTTGAAAATCGCAAAAATACAATTTCTGTCTAACCCTGGCATGACATGCCAAGGGCGCACCTCAGCGTAATCTTGTGCCAGTTTTTCTCGTATAGTTCAAGGCTTTTGGGTCTTTGTCCTAAGTGTTTCCATGCGAGAAAATACCTATACTTAGCTTTATTTCACCCTCACATCACTCCAGACATTCCCAAGTACTCTCTCAAACACTTAGACAATATTTCATCTCCAAATTTCAAGTCCCAAAACTCATCCGGATCTTAAGGTTCTCATTCAAGCTTCAAGTCTCCATCTCCAATCTTCTTTAAGGAATCTCCAATCTTCTTTAAGGTATGTGGGTTTCTTTCATGGGTCCCTTTCACCCATGATGCCCAAACTTTCTCTTTCATAAAATTGCATGATTTAAAGCTGAGTCATTCATGGGTCTTACTTATTATGAATTTCACTACACACTATTTTGGGGTTTCATGAAATTATGGTTGTTTTAGCATGTTTTGAGCTATGAATCTATAATCTATTGTGAGATTTGATGAAGGGTTTTGATGTATGTTGCTTGAGGCTGTTACAAGTATCTATTGATGGTTTTACATTGAATTTTCTAGCATGATTCCACTCTTGGATTGTATGGTTTTACACTAGCACTACACACTTGCCAAGTGTTTGATAAACTATCTGGTTAATGTATTTTTGAAGAATTGAAGGTCCAATGCATGTCTTATGAGTAGAATGACTATATTATGACAAAAGGAATGTATGTGTATGATATTCTCATATATAATGTTTGAATGTGACCGTGCCCGACTTGGGGGGACAAGAGCCCCGGTAACTATGTTGAGGGGTTTGTACCATGATAGTCAAATCAAGGAGCTAGTGCCTTGAAAACCGGGTTGAGGGGTTAGTTCCTCAATCACTAGGGGTGGTAGGGTGCTACCATCCACTAACTAATCAAAGGGATTTGTACCTTGATAACCACGTCGGGGAGTTTGTACCTCAGTCACCAAGGGTGGTAGGGTGCAACTATCTGCCAACCAACCAAAGGGGTTTGTACCTTGGTAATCTATGGGTTTTATAATGTTAGTCTTTTCTTACACCTTATATTATATTCTATATAAGCATGTTTTACTTAAGCGTTAATCATACATGCCATATTGCATATATGTTATCAATTGTCTACTATTCTGCATTTTGGTTATGATGTGTATCTCTTGTTGCATTGCATGCTACATACTTATTACATTCAAACATACTAACACATACTCTATGCCTATATAATGTCACCATATAGGAATCGGAAGCCCGCTTAATCATCCTCCTCCACGTGGCTAGTACGATCTCTCTCTAAAGCTAGTTGGTAAGTCCTCAATTTTGGGGATAATATTTATGCTCTTATGATATGTATTATGACTCTCTTTCTTTATTGTATATTTTGACTATGAGGGTGATCCCAGTTGTTTGTCTTGGCCCTTGCTAAGTTATATGGTTAGAGGTGTTATTAGACATGTTATGTATAATGCTATGAGTTTTGACTCTCTCTTGACTCTTGATATTTATGATATGAAAGTTTTCCCTTAGCCCTATTTACCCCTATTTACTATATCTTGTTGTATTTTATTATTTCTGCGACCAAGGATATGTAATGATATGTTAAAAGGTTTGCTTGGGGTCCCTTCGGGTTCACTATGCGTCGTGTCACGTCTAGGCCCTAGGCTTGGGTCATGACAAGCTTGATATCAGAGCACTAGTTTATTAGATCCTCGAATTCCAACACATCACATCAATTAGAGTCTTATTCGTGGTTGTGTTGTGCACCACAACTATGAGTAAGACGCTATGAGACGTTTTAGGAAATGTTTCCCTTCTTCTTAATCTATGTGGTATTATAGAAGTTAAGGTAAGGTTTTCCCCCTAACGATTGTTCTTTACTATGCTAGATCATGCCTAACACAGGAGGAAGAAGAGCCCGCACTCCCGAGGAATAATCAGTTCATGGTGAGCTCCGGGATGCTCTCACTTTACTTGCACAAGTTGCGGCTAATCAAGCAAATCAAGGGGCCCAAGACCCTCATGCTCTTACACCGGCATCTCGGGTGAGGGACTTCATGAAGATGGATCCCTCGAAATTCTATGTGTCAAAGGTAGATGAGGAACTACAAGAGTTCATTGATGAGGTTTACAAGATTTTGGCTATTATGAGTGTTAGATCGGAAGAGAAGGTGGCGTTGGCAGCTTACCAACTCAAGGGGATATTACAAATATGGTTTGATCAATGGAAGGAGGAGAAGGGAATCAACAATGTGGTGCTATGGGAGGAGTTCAAGGTGGCTTTTCTTAATCGGTTCTTCCTTCTTGAGCTTAGGGAAGCCAAATTGGTGGAGTTTATGAATTTGAGACAAGGGTCTTTGAGTGTGAGGGAATGTACCCTCAAGTTCAATCAACTCTCTAAATATGCTCCTCACTTGGTGGCCGACCCAAGGTCTAGAATGAATAAATTTATGATAGGTGTTTCTGATTTGGTGAGTGAGGAATGTCGGTCTTCTATGTTAATTAGTGACATGGATTTGTCCCACTTGATGACCTATGCCGAGCAAATGGATGAGGAGAAATTAAGAAAGAGGAGGGGTAATGAGGCTAAGAGGGCCCGCTTTGAGGGTAGGTTCCGAAGTCAAAAGGGTGGCCAGTTCCATTAAGGCCAAGGGTCTACTCATGCTTCTAATAGGGGTTTTTCCAATGACTTTCCAAGAGTCCAAGGTGTTGGTGGTATGATCCCTAATAATATGTGTCTAAGATGTGGTAAGTGCCATGGGGGTCCATGTTTGAGAGACAGTAATGCATGTTATAGGTGTGGAGAAGTTGGTCATAAAAAGATTGAATGTCCTTGTAACCATAACAAGTGTAAGGAGGTCCATCCACAAGGTGTAAATGCGGTTCCTTTGGGAAGGGGTGGTCAACAAGGTAGTGCCCCAAGGCACAATCAATTTTATGCTTTGCATGGGAGGCAAGGGGTTGATGAGGTGCCCGACATTGTTACCGGTATGTTAAAAGTCTTTGATTTTGATATGTATGCATTGATTGATCCGGGTGCCACTCTTTCTTTTGTTACCCTTTTTGTTGCCAAAAAGTTTCATATTGAGCTCGAATTGTTGTGTGAGTCGTATGAGGTGTCTACTCTTATTGGTGAATCTATTCTTGCTAGAAAGGTCTATAGAAATTATCCCATTGCATCTTGAATAAAATATTGCCTTGTGATCTTGTTGAGTTGGATATGGTTGATTTTGATGTCATTCTTGGGATGGATTGGTTGCACGCATACTATGTCTCTATTGATTTTAGAACCCGTAGGGTCAAATTCCAATTCCCAAATAAACCCGTTCTTGAGTGGGAGAGTCATGATGTGGTAGTCAAGGGTAGGTTCATCTTGCATTAAAGCATGTAAGTTGATCTCTAAGGGGAGTCTTTATCATCTTGTGAGGGTTAGGGATGTAGAGTCTAAGGTCCTTCCTATAGAGTCGATTCCATTGTAAATGAGTTTCTTGATATCTTTCTAAATGACCTTCCTGGTGTTTCTCCCAAAAGGGAAATAGATTTTGGTATAGACCTCCTCCCTAATACTCAACCCATTTCTATTCCCCCTTACCATATGGCCCCGATAGAGTTAAAGGAGTTGAAGGAGCAAGTGAGGGACTTGTTGGAGAAGGGTTTTATTAGGCCTAGCCAATCACCTTGAGGTGCACCAATATTGTTTGTAAAGAAGAAGGATGGGTCTCTTAGAATATGTATTGACTACCCGCAACTTAATAGGGTCACCATCAAGAATAGGTATCTCTTCCAAAAATTGATGATTTGTTTGACCAATTACAAGGGGCTAACCACTTCTCTAAGATTGATCTTCGGTCTGGGTATCATCAACTAAAGGTGAGGGAGTGTGATATTCCTAAGATGGCCTTTTGGATTAGGTATGGGCATTTTGAGTTTGTTATGATGTCCTTTGGGTTGACTAATGCACCAACTATCTTGATGGATCTTATGAATAGGATCTTCAAACCCTATGTTGATTCATTTGTTATAGTTTTTATTGATGATATTTTGATCTATTCAGATAGTGAGGAGGAGCATATGGGTCATTTGAGGGTAGTGCTACAAAGATTAAGGGAAGAGAAGTTGTATGCTAAATATGAGAAGTGTGAATTTTGGTTAAAAGAGATTTCCTTCCTAGGTCATGTGGTGTCGGGGGATGATATTGAGGTGGATCCTAAAAAGACGGATGTGATTAGAAATTGGCCTAGACCATTGACCCCATCGGATATTAGGAGATTCTTGGGCTTAGCAGGTTACTATCGGAGGTTTGTGAATGGGTTCTCTTCTATTACTTCTCCTATGTCAAAGTTGACTCAAAAGAAAGTCAGATTTGCATGGACCGATTAGTGTGAAAAGAGTTTCCAAACATTGAAAGACAAGGTTGTGTCTGCTCCTATATTATCACTATCAAAAGGGCTAGAAGGATTCATTGTGTATTGTGATGCTTTCCGAGTTGGTTTGGGTTGTGTGTTGATGCAAAATGGGAAGGTGATAGCCTATGCTTCTAGACAACTCAAAGTTCATGAAAGGAACTATCCTACCTATGATCTTGAACAAGCCGCCATGGTATTTGCATTAAAGATTTGGCATTACTATTTGTATGGGGTGCATGTTGATGTGTTCACCGATCATAAGAGCCTCCAATATGTCTTCACTTAAAAGAGATCTCAACTTGAGGCAAAGAAGGTGGTTAGAACTTCTTAATGACTATGATATGAGTGTGCATTATAATCCGGGTAAGGCTAATGTTGTGGCAGATGCTTTGAGTAGGGTGTCTTTGGCTAGCCTAGCTCATGTTGAGAATGGTGGAAAAAGGTGCCTTGGGAGGTCCATTGGTTGGCTATATTGGGAGTTAGGTTGGAAGAGGTTGATAATGGTGTTGTTGCTATTATTGATGGTTATAAATCTTCATTGGTTGAGGAGTGAAAGCTAAGCAAGATCTTGATCCCTCCTTGTTAGAATTGAAGGCCTTGGTGAAAGGGGGCAAAGTGGAGGTTGTCTCCCAAGGGGAAGATGGTGCCCTTAGATACCAAGGTAGGTTGTGTGTGCCTTGCATTGATGGCTTGAAGAAAAAAATTCTTGATAAGGCTCATGGTTCTTCTTACTCTATTAAGCCCTTAGTCTACTAAGATGTATAGAGATTTGAGAGAGGTGTACTAGTGGGGAGGTATGAAGAGGGACATTGCCAAATTTGTATTTGGTTGCCATAGTTGCCATCAAGTCAAAGCCGAACACAAAAGGCCGAGTGGCCTAACCCAAGACATAGAGATTCCCACTTGGACATGGGAAGAGATTAATATGGATTTCATAGTTGGGTTGCCCAAGACTAGAAAGGGTTATTATTCCATATGGGTTGTGGTTGATAGGATGATAAAATCGGCTCACTTTCTACCAGTTAAGACTATATATGGGTTGAAGATTATGCTAGGTTTTACATTTATGACTTGGTGAGGTTGCATGGGGTTCCTTTGTCCATCATATCTAATTGTGGTGCACAATTCACTTCACACTTTTTGAGGTCCATCCAAACGGGTCTTGGTACAAGAGTTAAACTTAGTATGACCTTTCACCCTCAAACTGATGGCCAAGCCTAAAGAACAATCCAAACTCTTGAGGACATGATTAAGGCTTGTGTATTAGAGCTTAAGGGTAGTTGGTATTATCATCTTTTATTGATTGAGTTTTCCTATAATAATAGGTAGCATTCAAGCATTGGTATGGCTCTTTTTGAGGCTCTCTATGGTAGACGTTGTAGATCTCCAGTTGGGTGGTTTAAGGTTGGAGAGATGGCTTTGTTGGGTCTGGATCTGGTTATGGATGCTATGGAGAAGGTAAGGATGATTATATGTTGAGAACAACCAAAAGTCTTATGTCAATGTTAGAAGGAGGGAGCTTGAGTTTAAGGTTGGTGATTAGGTCTATCTGAAGGTGTGACCCACGAAGGGTGTGGTTTGTTTTGGTAAGAAGGGTAAGTTGAGCCCTATATATGTTGGTCTTTATAGGGTGATGAGGGGAATTGGTAAGGTGGCCTACGAGTTGGATTTGCCTAGTGAAATGGAATTGGTTCATTCAGTCTTTCATGTGTCTATGTTAAGAAAGTGTGTGGGTGATCTAATGCTATTGTGCCTCTTAATGTTGTGGGGGTAGTTGAATATAACTTGACATATGAAGAGGTTCCAGTAGAGATCATGGATAGACAAGTGAAGAGGTTGAGGAACAATGATGTTGCTTCTGTTAAGGTCCTTTGGAGGAATAAACAAGTCGAAAGTGCCATATGGGAGGTCGAAGAGGTCATGCAAAAATGATATCCTTATCTCTTCCATCCCACTCAATCCTAAGGTACTAACTCTAAGTCTTCTATATGATTTCATGTCTTATGTTCCAGTCCCTAAGTCATTTTCATGCATTATGTTTACATTGATAAGGTTCATGGTGATTTTACACTTATGTTGAGATTTTGAAAATGATGTTAAGTGTGTTGTTTCATTCTTGTTGCGGCTGACTTCTTCATGATTAATCTTCTCATATACATTTCTTTGAAGATCAGAGATGAATGTTCCCAAGTGGGAGATATTGAAACGACCCAAAAGGTTCTCAAAAATGTGCCTCGAAAGTGCCCAGAATCGTAATTTCCATATATCTCAAAATCTATGTGTGATATCAAAAATGACTTTATATTCTTGTTCAGGGGGTCAAATTGAGTGGGAAATGGGTCTACCCCTGATTTAAGAGCAACCATAGCAAAATTTGAAAATCGAAAAAATGTGATTTCCAGTGAGGTTTTCGCTCCCGTGGCACGTCACACCAAGCGCGCGCCTCATTGTAATATTGTGCCAGTTTTTCTTGTCCGGTCCAGTGTTACAAGTATCTATTGATGGTTTTACATTGAATTTTCTAGCATGATTACACTCTTGGATTGCATGGTTTTACACTAGCACTACACACCCCAAGTGCTTGATAAAATGTTTGATTAATGTATTTTGGCGAAATTGAAGGTACAATGCATGTCTTATAAGTTGAATGACTATATGATGATGAAAGGAACATATATATATATATATATATATATATATATATGATATTATCATATGTAGTGTTTGAATGTGACCATGCTTGACTCTGGGGGACAAGAGCCCAGTAATCATGTCGAGGGGTTTATACCTTGATAGTTAATCAAGGGGCTAGTGCCTTGATTACCGGGTTGAGGGATTAGTACCTCTATCATCAGGGGTGGTAGGGTGCGACTATCCACCAACCAATCAAAGGAGTTTGTACCTTAACAAGCATGTCGGGGGTTTGTACCTCGGTCACTATGGTGGTAGGGTGCGACTATTTGCCAACCAACCAAAGGGGTTTGTACTTTGGTAACCTACGGTTTTATAATGTTTGTTTCTTCTTGCACCTTGTATTATATTCTACGTAAGCATATTTTACTAAAGCGTTGATCATACATGTCATATTGTTAATATGTTATCTATTGTCTACTATAAAGCATTTTGGTTATGATGCCTATCTCTTGCTGCATTACATCCTACGTATTTAGTACATTCAAATGTACCATCACATACTCCATTCCGAGGACAATGTTTATGCTCTTATGATATGTATTATGACTCTCTTTCTTTATCGTATATTTTGACTATAAGGGTGAGCTCGATTCTTTGTCTTGGCCCCCGCTATGTTCTATGGTTAGAGGCGTTATTGGACATGTTATGTATAATGCTATAGGCTTTGTCTTTCTCTTGACTCTTGATGTTTGTGATTTTAAAGTTGTCCCTTAGCCTTGTTTACCCTTTTTACTATCTCTTGTTGTACTTTATTATTTTCTCGACCAAGGATGTATAATGATATGTTAAGAAGCTTGCTTGGGGTCCCTTCGGGTTCTCCATGCGCCGTGTCACATCTAGGACTTTGGCTTGGGTCATGACATCTTATCAATTAGATTGGGCATCCAGATAGTGGTGAAATGCATAGTTTTGTACTAGACCAACAGAATCTACACTAGTTTCATGGATAGAGTTTTCTAATGCCTTGTTAGCTAGATTTGTCCCTTGGAGTCTCATAGATAGGCTTCATGACTAGTTTTCTAGGTTGGAGTAGGGACCAATAAATGTATCTAAATATGAGGCTAGATTATATGAGCTCTCTGTGTATGCTACTACTATTCTACCTACAGAGGTGGAGCAGATCAGATGTTTTGTTAGAGGTCTGCAGACTCAACTGCGGATAGAGACATAGTAGTCGGTGACAATGGATTTCCATACCTAAAAATAATTAGCCTTTCCTGGACCTCTTATCTGAACTTTTAAATGAAGAAAAGATTTGAGTGTGTTAATTTCAATTGTCACTTGGCCTCATCGTCAAATCAACTCGACAGCGGAAGAATAACTCAAATAGAAATGCATTATATAAAACAAAATGCAACTCAATTACTCATAGCATTCAATAGATAAGTCTAGAATACAAAATACTCCACAATCCTCTACTCAGTGTCTGTGAAGTCTCAATCAACAAGTCTAGATGGTGTCATGATAGGCCATGAACACCCCAAATCAAAGAAAGAAAGAAAAAGATATAGTAAGTCAACTCATAAGATAAGGGATCTCTTCCGAAAAGCAAAGAAGGCTCACCAAATTTGGAAATGCACTGATTTGTGGATCTCAATGATGCGGGCTGAATCCCTCTATCATTTGAAAAGATGCAGGCCCAAATGGATGTCAATACATGGAATATACTGGTATGTAAAATAACTCAAGAAAGTAAAGCTCAACTCACTCATCTCGACTCAACAACTCATGCTCAAATCAGTATATGCAAGTTTAGAGTAAATCATACTTTTAAAAGTAAGCACAGTAGGAATAGACTCATTTTTTAGAACATCATGTTCACTCAATGTTGCTTTGGGAGTTTCTCTTAACCGACATCCTCATCCCACCACATTTAATTAGGTGATGCACAAAGAATTTGACATCGTGGCCACGCCCTCCCTTAACTTGCCATAGAAGAGGGCGATCAACTCTCTCATGGATCCATAATAAATGTCCACTTGCGGGACTAGAGTCACAAGAACAAGTTGTACTGACTATCCTATGCTGGAGTGTAGTTCTATAGGTTAAAGTAGATGTATACTCGCTCCCTACTCGGTGCTTTATACTCTTTCCAAGACTAAAAAATATGCTTGACTCACATTTTGGTAAGCCTTATATACCTGAGAATTGAAGAAACAATCGAACCTCAATCAATCCTTGTGCTTGGATTGAAAACCCTAGCTCTTTCTTCTCTCTTTTTGCTCTCAAGAAAATCCAATTGTGAAGAATGGGAAATAATATACTTGGGTTTGTTTCAAGACCTTATCCATGCCCAAAACAACTAGGGATTAATTTAAATAACAATTGGAATGGAAAAAAATATCCCTCATTAAAACTGTCATTTGGGTCTACGAGACCTATCTACGACTCGTAGGGCATTATACGAGTCGTAGAATACCTCTCGAGGACTGGAAGTTTGAAAATCTGAGCTACTGAAAATTGGCATGAAACCTCATTCTACGAGTCGTAAACTATTCTACGAGTCGTAGATGTCCTTTCGTAAATAGGGAATCCAAAATTGGACTTCACTGAAACTTGTCACAAAACCCTCCTCTACGAGTTGTAAAAGGTTCTACGATTCATAAATTCCTCTCATAAACTGAAGGGTCTTGAAACTCAGAGTTACTGGAATTCCCTACGAGACCTCTTTTACGACTTGTAAACCTCTTTGTTCGTAATGACTCTGGTAAACATGCTTCTGCAGCTTTTTCTTAGATTTTTCTCAGCATCTCCTACACATCTACATCCATATCAGGTAGGAAGGAATTAGGAGGTGTTACACATTACCTGTTAATAGAATATCATCCCACACTAATTGCTAGGATAGATATACAAACTTCTGATTTCTTGAAGAAAAGGGAATAGTCATTTAGAGAGTGAGAATCACCTATAAAATTAAGGGTTGCAGTGAGTCTCGCATACTGCTGTCTTGAAGCTTGTTGATGCCCATATAGGTATTTCTTTAATTTGAAAACACGTAGAGGAATAGAGGCTGCATACCAGGTGGAAATTTCATGTATATCGCTTCTTTCAAATCATCATGCAAGAAAGCATTGTTGACGTCTAATTGAGAAATTTCCCAATTTTTCTTAACTGCCACTGTTAATAAACATCTAACAGTAATCATCTTAACAACAGGTGAATAAGTTGATGTGAAATCCGTGCCTACCTTTTGCCTATCTCCTCTCAAAACTAATGTGGCTTTAAATTGTTCAACTGATCCATCTTGATTATATTTAACTCAATAAACTCATTTTTGAAGGTAAAGCTTTTTTCTCCTTTGGTGACTCGATATCCCAAATCTTGTTTGCTTCTAAGGCTTTAAATTCCTTGGCCATTACCTCCTGCCAACCTAGGTGCAAAGCTTCTGGGAATATATGGTAGGCTCATGAATGTAGGAAGTAGAGTTCAAAAGAGACTAATTAGAATAAAAGGGAGAAACCAGTGAGGTAAAACAACTAGGGATAAGATCTGTTAATAGTATAGAATTGCCCAAAGAGACTAATTTGAATAAAAGGGAGAAACCAGTGAGGTAAAACAACTAGGGGTAAGATCTGTTAAGAGAACAGAATTGCAAAATTTATCATCCAAGTATTTGGGCACATGAGTCACAGGAGAGTTGACCTTCTAGGAGATGTTTTAGAATGTACTGAACTAGAGGAAGAGGAAACAGGAGAGTGATGCGAGGGAGAAAAAAAGGTTGTGTAGATGAAGATGATGATTGATCACGATCTGATAGACTCAGGCATTGAATATGGAACCGGAAATACAGGAATCTGGTTGTTAATGGGAAAAAAAAAGAAAAAAAGATTCTCATGAAAATTTTCTGGTTTCAAAGACCCTTAAACACCCAAAGACCCTTAAATATGAGTAAGAGGCAATGGATTTTTCATTTAAAGAAGCTTGGAAGGGAATCTACTGATCAAAAAAATAGTTGTTAAGAGGCATCCTATCTAGTATGCGATAGGAAGATTAGATTGAAATAAAAGAGCCATGCACGTTTCAAGAGGTCTGGTGATTGATTCCCTGGGATACAAGAATTTTCATTACTGCTTCCTAATTATGATGCATTATCAGATCTAATAACTTTCACCTTTGTATTGAATTGTCCTTCGATCTCACCCAAAAAAAATTTCAAAATAGTGAATGCATTTGACTTGTGCTAAGGGGAAAAGTCCATGTTCCTCTGCTATATTCATCTACTATAGTGAGGAAGAACCTGAACCCATCATGAGTGTGAGACTTATCGGGACCCCAAGTGTCCACATGAATTAGATAAAAAATGTATTTAGTAAAGATAGTATTAGATGCGTGAGGTAACTTAATGTGTTGCGACTTAGCACAAATATCACTAGGAGGTATAATAGAAGACATCTGATAAGAAGAAATGGCAAAAATATTTTTTATAATAGGAAACTGAATATGCTCTAATCTGTTGTGCGAAGTGCTTGCATCAGTAGAAATAGAACCTAAGAATAAATTAAAGTTGAATTAGAAATTAGTGTTCTATCACTTCCATTACAAGTGAAATGAGAAAGTTCTTTGCCTAATCGGTAGTTTAGGCTTGATGAAGTTCTGATTGGCTGAGTTCAAAAGATCGAGGTCTTTGATGACTTCACCAAGAACTATTGGCCTCTTCCTCTGAAGGGGCCTGAAATGTAGCAACGAAACTTGTATATAGACAAGAGATTGTAATGAAAACTAGGTACAATTAGTACATGTTAAAGAGTGAAACCAGATAATGTATTCACAGAATCTGATTGAAATACTAGAGATTTTAGTGAATTAGGAAGAATCACATCTATTTGTTTAGGGAACATTTTGATATTGAATAAAAAGAATAAGAAAGATGTCATGTGTTCCAAAGTACCTAAATCTAAAATCCAAGTAATAGAGTTTGAAGAGACACTAATGTATGATTTTGAAATACCGGCACAATTGGCAGTGGCACTGTCCTCAGTCACATGATCAGCCTGTGAACCAACTTTATCATGCTTTAATAGCTGGTACGAGCTGCGAAATTGATCCTTTGACATTGGTTTGTCGTGGGTATTAACTGGTTGCATGACTATATCTTCCGTGGGAAGAACTGCATTGCTCTTTGGTCAAGCAAAGAACACTTTTGACCTGTGACACTCTCTATTATCCGCTTGCACAAGATGATATGAAAATTGTACCTCTTTTCTGCTTTCATCTCTAATGAGCAAAGATTAGGCAAAGTTCACTAAAGAAAAAGAGGAAAGCACAAGCATAGCTGTCATTCAGTCCCATAAGGAACTGAATGTCTTCAATTTTATTGACTTGAATAACTTTCTTTTCTGCCACAGGAGCAATCACAAGTGCAATGTTGATGAACATTCAGGCTGTCCAACTCATCCCAACGCCTTTTGAGCTTTGTGTTGTAAGCAACAATATCCAAACTACTTTGAGGGCCATTGCATTGGCCAAATCTCTCATCAAGTTCATTCCAGATCACCCTTGCAGTCTTCGAGTAAAGAACACTTTCGGCTATCTCTTCAGATGACAGTTCAAGATCCAAGAAATAACCATGTCATTACACCTAGTCCAAACCTTGAAAGACACTGAAGATGAATTAGTCCTATTTTGTTTATGGCTGACAATGGAATGAGGATTTCCTCGCGCCAACTTCCGTAACCTTTTCCATCAAAGATGTGTAGAATCAAATATCACGCTTGGGGAATCAGAAGGATGAAGGTAAAAAGAATGAATAGAATCAAATGTTTCGGCATTTGTTCCGGATTGAATAGCTGGAGTGATAATAGGAGGATTTTCATGAGAAGATTCTGTGGTTTCGACGTGGAATTGACAATGATTGAAGTGCAGAATAGTTGAATAAAGATTGAAAGAAAAGAGAAAATTGATTAATAGATCATAATATTAATGCTTGATACCATAAAGGAACGATAACAGAAGGAAAATATGATAATAAACATTTGCTGTGTATTATTGATCATCAATCTCGATACAAGAATTTATAATAAAAGCTAAGAGGGGAAAAAAATCCTATGTACACTTGTCCTCTTTCTATTAGCTTCCTTGTAACAAGCATTAGAAAATATGGAGAAGATAAATACTACAATACGATTGAATCTATCCTGATTCTAAACGTATTTAAGTGCATGCTAGCTAGAAAGTAGACACTGCATATAAGTGTCTTTTCCTTCTTGTGAAATCTTATTTCAGTTGACAATTTTATGCAATACTAACCCATCTCATCTCTTGAAACCAACATATATATTTCATATTTCATAGACAAGTAATGTTATTATTGAGAGATTTGATTGTTGGTTGTATGTTGAATGAATAAACAAAGGCAACTAATTGGCAACCACAAAATAAAATAAACAGTGTAGGGTAAATATTTAGCATAAAAGAGATAAATAAACCGGTTCCCTAAGCTTATATTAAAGCAGATATTGTTCCTTATACGGACACCAAATATTCCCAAAGTACATATAACATATTTATATATATTTTTAACATATTTATATATATATTTTCCTTTTAAGAACTTGAGCCTCCATCTTGATCATTTTGCTCTATGATGATCCTTCTCTCTACCTGCAGGTTCAAGTAACATCTTCTTATAAGATTAAGTTAATTAAAAATTATTCTTAATTAAATTATAAAATTAATGTATGTTTAGCTTGAGTGCATACCTCAACATAAGCTTCCAATAAACTTTTTTGATTTGTGAAATCATCTATTAAAAAGCCCACGTTTCGAAAAACCCTGAAATAATACCACATTTTTTGTTTTTTTGAGAACTGCATAACTTTATATGTTGACTTTAAAAGAATCATAACCGGTTGGGCATGTATTTCACTTAAAAAGCGAAGAAAACAATCAAACTTGCTACTTTCATCTCTTTGTTTCTTTCCCCACAAGAACTAATGACAAGTATGCATGAAAAATTCATTTGCACAACACCGATTCTACACCATCAACAACAGTTGCAACAATCAATTATACAGTTTACACCATGAAGAACTTGGTATATCAAATCCTTCTAGTACAATCAAGATAGGTCACTGTGTCACATAGGCATTCCAGTAGTAGTATCAATAACTATTTATATCAAGTCATGAATGATGTGTTGTAGTATACCATTTATAGTCGAAGGAATGGAAGTCCGATAAATAAAACTAAAAGGCAAAGTACATTGAGGTTATAGTCACGTGGCCATATACAAAAGAAAAAAATATGGATAATGGAATCATGTCAATTGTTGATATAGACTTGGTTATACGGGACTAACATATTACTAAGCTATGGACCACAATTACTACTCATTAGGAGTTTCCAACAAAATAAAAGAAAATTTTTGAAAAATTATATTTAATTTGAAAGTGCAAGTGAATATTGATTCAAAGCATTTTAAAACTCTAATATATTTTATTCTAAGCAGTTTTGATATGATATAAACATTTTCTATATATTTAAAAGGCGATAGACAATTTTCAAAAAATTATATGTGAAAGAGCAAGTGAATATTTTGTAGTTTGAATAAATCACCTTGTACGTTTCTCTTGGACAAGTTCACATGATGCAGCCAAATAAGAAAATTCAATATCAGCGTTATCAATGCAAGTAACCTTAAGGAATTAAATATGAAGAAAATCATTGCACGAGATAGAATTAATAGAAAATTCAACTTATCATAGAATTATTAAATTTAGTGTTCTTTTTAAATCATAGATGTATTAGGGTTTTTGAGTTTAGAGAGTACTACATATCATTTTTCATCTGTGACAAAATTTCCCCAACTTCATTACAATATCCCTCAATTGTTGAAATTATATATTGGGGATTTACTGCTCTTTTAGCGATCATCAAATGTTCAAATAAATTATTGACCAAAATCTGCATAAAGACATGAATAAGGAATATTCATTAAGTCTAATATAACAACCAAAATTAAAATAAAGATTTTTAAAAAAAGTCTAAACAATATTGAGATGGTGACAAGTTAGATCCAACCCTTCTCAACATTTGACGAAGACATCCTTGTTGGAGTTCCTTCAGACGTCTTATTGCCATTGCAAACTGAAAAGAGCTAAAAAAAACATGACGAGATTAAAGAAACAACATATATAGATATAGAGCTACAATTTTGAGTTTATGAGTTTGAAATTTTAGAAAACTCACTTTATTAGATTTTGGAGTAATTATTTGTACAATGTAAGTTGACTTTTAAATGCTAATATAAGATTAGAGAATTTTACCAAATTTGTAAACAAATTGATAGAGCATCTCCGATGGCATGATGCAAATGAAAAAAAGTATCTATTTAAAATGTTCTACTTTCACCTTCATAGGTGAAAAGGGAAAAAAAATAATTTATTTAAGAAAGAAGATCAAACACAAAAATAAAACCAAAATTAGCGGATAACTGGTCTTACTTTTTAAGGATTGCAATTTATAAAAGCTAACATGATTCGCGGTACCCTGCAAGTTCAAAATTTTTAGCCTTCATTACAAATAACAAGAAGATTGATCATTCTTTATCATATTAACAAAAAGAAAAATTGTACTTAAACAAATCAAAATTGTTAGGAATGTTGTTATAGATAAAATGGAAATGACTGTAAGTAAATAAAACTTACAATCCCTTCTTTTTCTCTATTTACCTGGAGATGAAATCTCAAAATAGAAACAAAGGATTGAACCAGAAAAGTTTAATTCATCAAAGAAGTATTCTTCTAATTAATATAGTAAAATCATTTAACATATAAATCATAAATAATAAGTAACATTTATTAGATTTCAGCTACAAAAGAAAAAAAAAATATCTTCACAATGCTAGATCATTCCTTACATAAGAGGAAGAAGAGCCCGCACACTCGAGGAACAACCGGCTCATGGTGACCTTCGGGATACTCTCATTTTTCTTGCACAAGTTGTGGCTAATCAAGTTAATCAAGGGGCCTAAACCCCTCATGCTCCTACACCGGCATCTCGGGTGAGAGATTTCATGAGGATGAATCCCTCAGAATTCTTTGTGTCAAAGGTGGATGAGGACCCTCAAGAGTTCATTGATGAAGTCTATAACGTATTGGCTATCATGGGTGTTAGGTCGGAGGAGAAAGTGGAGTTTGTGGCTTACCAACTCAAGGGGGTAGCATAAATATGGTAAAATCAATAGAAGTAGGAGAAGGGAATCAATAATATGGTGCTTTGGGAGGAGTTCAAGGTGGCTTTTCTTAATCGGTCCTTCCCTCTTGAACTTAGGGATGCCAAGATGGTGGAATTCATGAATTTGAGACAAGGGTCTATGAGTGTGAGAGATTATTTCCTCAAGTTCAATCAACTCTCTAAATATACTACCTACTTGGTTGCCGACCCAAGGTCTAGAATGAATAAGTTTGTGATGGGTGTTTTCGATTTGGTGAGTGAGGAATGCCGTTCTGCTATATTGATTAGTGATGTAGATTTGTCCTGATTTATGACCTATGCTGAGCAAATAAAGGAGGAGAATTTGAGAAAAAGGAGGGATAATGAGGCCAAGAGGGCTCATTTTGAGGTAGGTTCCAAAGTCGAAAGGGTGGTTGGTTCCATCAAGGCCAAGGGTCTTTTTATGCTTCTAATAGAGGATTTGCCAATGACTTCCCAAGGGCCCAAGGTGTTGGTGGTGTGGTCCTATTGATATGTGTCCAAAGTCTGGTAAGCGTCATGATGGCCTATGCTTAAGGAATACTGGTGCTTGCTATGGTTGTGGGGAGAAGGGGCATAAGGCAATAGACTATACTCGAAATCGTAACAAGGGTAAAGATGATCTCCTCAAGGCCGGGGTGCCAATGCGGCTCCTTTGGGGAGAGGTGGTCAATAAGGTAGTTCCCCAAGGCACAATCGGTTTTATACTTTACATGGGAGGCAAGTGGTTGATGAGGTGCCCGATATTGTCACCAGTATGTTAAAAGTCTTTAATTTTGATGTGTATGCATTGATTGATCCGGGTGTCACTCTTTCTTTCGTTACCCCTTTTGTTGCCAAAAAGTTTCATGTTGAGCCCGAATTATTGTGTGAGTCATATGAGGTGTCTACTCCTATTGATGTATCTATTGTTGCTAGAAAGGTCTATAGAAATTGTCCCATTTGCATTTTTCATAAGATTTTGCCTTATGATCTTGTTGAGTTTGATATGGTTGATTTTGATGTCATTCTTGGGATGGATAGGTTGCATGCATACTATGCCTCTATTTATTGTATAACTCGTAGGGTCAAATTCCAATTCTCAAATGAACCCGATGTTGAGTGGGAGAGTCATAATGTGGTGGTCAAGAGTTAGGGATGTGGAGTCCAAAGTCCTTCCCATAGAGTTGGTTCCGGTGGTAAGTTCCTTGATGTCTTCCCTAGTGACCTTCCCGGTGTTCCTCCCGAAAGGGAAATAAATTTGGGTATAGACCTCCTCCTCGATACCCAATCTATTACTATTCCCTTTTACCGTATGGCCCCGGCAGAGTTAAAGGAGCAATTAAGGGACTTGTTGGAGAAGGATTTTATTAGGCCTAGCCAATCACCTTAGGGTGCACTGGTGTTGTTTGTGAAGAAGAAGGATGGGTCTCTTAGAATGTGTATTGACTACTAGCAACTTAATAGGGTCACCATCAGGAATAGATATGCTCTTCCAAGAATTGGTGATTTGTTTCACCAATTGCAAGGAGCTAGCCACTTCCCTAAGATTGATCTTCGGTCCGGGTATCATCTAGTGAAGGTGAGGGAGTGTGACATTTCCAAGACGACCTTTTGGACTAGGTATGGGCATTATGAGTCTGTGGTGATGTCTTTTAGATTAACCAATGCACCGACTATCTTCATGGATCTTATGAATAAGGTCTTTAAATCCTATCTTGATTCATTTGTTGTGGTCTTCATTGATGATATTTTAATCTATTCTCATAATGAGGAGGAGCATATGGGCCACTTGAGGGTGGTGCTACAAAGATTGAGGGAAGAAAAGTTGTATGCCAAGTATGAAAAATGTAAATGCTGGTTAAAAGAGTTTGCCTTCCTAGGTAATGTGGTGTTGGGGGATAGTATTAAGGTGGATCTTGAAAAAACGGATGTGATTAAAAATTGTCCTAGACCATTGACCTCATTGGCTCTATTTCATTGAAATTTTATCATCCATACAATGTCTTTATGGATTGAACCTCATTAGGGAATAGTATCACTATCTAATTTAATGTTTTAATAAATTAGCTAAATTCACGATTGAATATTTGATGTGTACTAAATTTTTTCTTTTTTGTGGACAAGCAACTTAGTTACTTTTCCATATTGAACTGTCACTTCCTGATTTACCAACACATGATGACGCCTCCCATATCTCACCAGTAGGTATCACGACCCGAGAGAGTACCCTAGGTATAACTGGCACTTGGAGACTATTGCTTAGGCCCCAAGCAAACCACCTGGTCTCATTACATTCGTTCAATCAACTCATATGCGGAAGATATAGAGAGAATAATAGACTATTAGTGGCTATCACAATCACTATCATATAAAGTACGGAAGAAGTATCTTAACAGAAAAGAAGTGGGAAATAAACAATCCCGATGTCAATAATCAATTGTCTATGTCTATGAAGCGTCTATACCTATCCACTAAGAAGGTTCCATGACAGGCCATGGCTACCACAGTTTAATGTAATAAATCAAGAAAGAATGAAGATATAAACAAAAGATGTCCTTTGAAAGAAAGGGAAGAATCAGCAAGTCTCTATCTGGAAATCCGTGAACCTCAACGACTAGCCTGCTGAAGTGCTCTGTCTACAGAATCTACATCATAAAATGATACAGCATTGAAAGGGCGTTAGTACGTGGAATGTATTGTATGTAAAATGAGCTAAAGTAAACAATATTTATGACATCAGATCATCAAACACTCATTCTCAACTCAGAGTAAAGGATAGGACTCTATCACCTCACTATCCATCAATACATCACACAATCACATCATCCTCAGAGTACTATCAACAAGGAAACTATCTGGGATTTTATATAATTGATAATCAGCACCTATGAGCTAGTGAGGATAAAAATAAGAGATATAGTTGCCACATCCATTCAGCACCTTGTGGGGTAAAGAACGAGTCCGTCGGGATCCCAAAGAAGTCTGTCAAGCCCTTTGCGGGGCAAAGGAAACATCGGCTTTCATGGTCCAGTCCTCTCCTACGCTGGCCATGTAGTTAATGAGTGTGAGTGGGACTCACTCTTACCCATTTCAGTGCTAATACTCCACTCAGGACTCAATATGTGCATAAGTCTATCAATGTCGGGCTGGTTATACAACCAAATCCCCTTGCAGGCAGGGACCTCATCTCATCTATCATTTTATCGACTCAAGAAATAACTTCTTCCTTTTAAACTCTATCTCAACCTCATTTAAACTTCAAGAATATTAACTCTATCTATTTCAGCAATCATTGTACTCATCTCAAGACTCAGACCACGGCAATCAATACATCCATAATCAGTCAAGGTTCTAGACATCATCCTAAGTTCATTATTATAGTCTTTAACAAGGAAAATTATAGTTTGACCATAAAATCATTCAATGATACATGCAAGCAGTAATTTAAAGTATGATGATAATCAATTTAAGACTATATATATATATAAATTAAAGATAAATATCAAGAAATTCTTCAAGAAATTCAACTCATGACCTATCCACTATCAACTAACAACTTAATCTGTACATTGGGGCACATAGAAGCACAATTCCATGTTTTGGGTAGCCTTTAGATGCTTGAAATGATGAACAATCAAGTTTTCCTCTAAGAATTCACATCCGAACTTGAAACTTCCACTCTCTGACCTTCCTCTCTCAGGAAACCTTCGTAGAAACTTAGAAAAATAATGGGTTTTCAACCCTCATCGCTAATAAATGATTTCTAAAATGTGTTTTAAGACGTAAAAATGGGTTGGAAAAATCAAAATACCCTTCCCGAATTTTAAAAGAAAAAGACAAAATATGTACACTTGTCCGCAACGCGCCAGGGGCGCGGACTAGTGTATTTTTATGATTTTCGTTAAAATTCAATTCCCGTCAAGAAAGTGAAAAAAATAACAAGATGAAATGTTGCTCCATGTCCTATCCGCGTCGCGCCAAGGATGCGGGCAAACACTGTCTCCGAATTAATTAGAAAAAATTATATTTTGCTTCGGCTGCACTTAAATCGGGTCGAGACCATTTTTCAACTCATTTTCTGTGCTGATCGCAAATCCGGTCTCAGATTTTCTATCGGAGCTTTGAGAGACGTGTTGTTCACACGATTACGTGTTAGGGCATTTTGGTAATTTCACTAAGTGTTACATCATCTCTCCCTTGGGATCATTCGTCCTCGAATGATGAGTGATAATGGAATAAAAGCAAGAATAACATCAAAACGCATCTCATTCCTCATTGGGAACACTCAAATTCTCAACTATCCATCACCTATCTATCTCTATCTTAGACTCGGGAATAGAACCGGATTAATGCATCAACTCAATAAAAAGAGACATTTTATAATATTAAGGATAAGGACATCTACCTTCACCATCATCATCATTTGGCACGAATAGGTACGAGTATTTGAGTTTCATTGCTTCCTCACCTTCCCACGTAGCTTCCTTAACAAATTGATTCCTCCATAGGACTTGTCACGACCCGAACCCCGGGCCATGACTAGTGCCGATAGGGCACTTGGACTAATCTTAAACCACAAAGATCCCA
>JAABOM020084260.1:0-74587 GCA_011800125.2 Solanum clarkiae | reverse complement strand
CCATTTTATTTTATTTTAAAATAATAGGTTCAAATATTTTACATCGTTATTTTAATAAATTGCTTATGTTTTCTCTACATATAATTTATTATTTCAAAATATTGTATATTAATGTGTAGTACAATTATTAAATGGAAAAAAACTCAATTTGTTAATCCCAATTCATTTAATTTGTAGCCCGTTAACCCAATTCATGTCAATTTCTTTTAAAATTATTTCAACTCTAGCTAATTCTTTACCATTTCTTTCATTCCTAGCCTAATTTTAAATTCCTAATTCAGTTTCAATTAAATTAAATCCGGATACCCAAATTCTTACCCAAAAATGCAATCCATCTCTCAAGAACCAATCTCAGTCGTACATTATTTTTATCAAACCGTCAAAAAATAAATTAATTTCTACTTCCATTTTCCAATACAGAAGACCCCAAAACCCTAACTCTTTTGTCATTTTCTTTCCTCCACCAATAGAGAAAACCATGGCCACTCCTCCTCTTTTATCGGCTAGGCGAAATCGCCACCTCAACGGCGGCTTCCCCTCTACTAGTCCTCCCCTCTTCTCTCTCTTTTCCCATCTCTCCCTCTACCTTCACAGCTTGAAAATGATAGGAAAACAGCCCGCGCCTCCATGCTTTTTCTACCCCCTCTATCTCCTCTCTTTGCACAGACCCCATCGCCTCTTTTTACTTCTCTTTGCCAGCCAGCATCGTCACTATCATCTCTCTCAACTAAGCGCCGACCCCATCTCAATTTCACCTTCACAAGCACAGACTCGAGGACTCCATTGAAACACCCCAAAAAGTGCCTGAAAATGTGCCTCGAAAATGCCCATAATAATAATTTCCATATATCTCATAATTTATGCGTGATATCAAAAATCTGACTTCATATTCTTGATTGGGAGAAAAATTAAGTGGGAAATGGGTATAACTCGAATTTTGGAAGACCCTTAACGAAAAATAAATTTCCCCAACTTTGCAATTCCAGTGAGAATTCACGAAATCTCCACGATGCGGACCCATTGAGGAGATGTGTATTTTATTGCTAGTTTTATTATTTCAGCCTAAGGCTTTGTGGCCTTCGACTAGCCTTCCTATGTATAAAAACACCTATACTTAGTCATTTTTCAATCCCATAAGACATTCCCCAAAAGCCTCTCTAACACTTAGCCAAATATTTTACCCAAATTCAAGTGTCCCAAACTCATTTCTGGATCTCAAAAAATTCATTCAAGCTTCAAGTTCCTATTCAAATTCCCCAAAATTGAGGTATGTGGGTTTCAACCATTGGGTCCTTTCACCCATGGTGCCCAACTTTCCTTTTTATATGAATTGTATGTTTTCATGTTGTATTACTTATGGGTATTACTCATTATCATTTATGACTATAAAGAATATTGGGGTTTTATTAAACGTTAATTGATTATGCATGTTTTGAGCTATGAATCTATAATCTATTGTGAGATTTGATGAGGGGTTTCAATGTATCTTGCATGAGGGTGTTACCAAGTGATGGTGGGTTGATATATATTAAGTTTTCTCACATGATTTTACTCTTGAATTGCATGATTTTGAACTGGTATTACACACTCACCAAGTGTTTGATAAAATGTCCGGTTAGGGGTTCTTGAGCTATTAACGATCTATTGTATGGTTTACAAGTCAAGTGACTTTATGATGATTAAGGGAATGCATATATGAGTATTAAATTCATGTAAAGTACTTAACAACATTGCAAGTAAATTGTTGGGCTCCCATGTTTGTTGTGTTCTTGGGAAGATGAGAAGTTCTTTCTTGATACTTGAACGTGATGGTTTGATGAGCTATTTTCATGACTCCTACCGAAAAGATTATATCGTAAGGTAAGAATATTCTATAAGATCTAATAAAACGCCTATGCCATAAGGTAGAATGACTTATGATTCCTCTTGAAAAGATTATATCGTAAAGTAAGGAATTCCTATAATACCTATCGAAACGGCCATGTTGTAAAGTATAATTCATGGTTCCTATCAAAAAAATTATATCATAAGGTAGAATAATTCACGGATCCTACCTAAAAGATTATATTTTATTATAGGGGATGTCTTATTCTACCTATGAAAAAGACTATATCGTAAGGCAGGGTCATTAGTAACACTGTTCGAAAAGGTTATACCGTAAGGTGAGTGGGTGGCTATGTGTCCCATCTCAGGCATTATGTTGTAACGTTAGAACATATATATATATTCTACATAGAATTTACGCTCCTTGATCATGACTAAGTATGTTTTACTTCAAGGTTTGATCATGCATACCATATTGATATTACACTATCTCTTGCTTATGCTTATGCATTTTGATTATGTTACCTATCACATGTTGTGTTTCATCCTACATAGTACATTAAAACATACTAATACATTCTCTATGCCTACATGATATTACCATGTAAGAATCGGAGCCCTTCACGATAATCCTCCACGTGATTAGTTTTGGACATCTTGAAGATACGCTTTGGTGAGTCCTCAAATTCGGGGACACTAGCTATACTGCTCTTTCTTATGTTATTTCTTTATGTTTAACTCTTGATACTATGAGGGTGATCCTGGAAGGTATCTTGGCCTCTGCTCATTCTATGTTTAGAGGTGTTGTTAGACAACTATGTAATTATGCTTGATCTTTGTTCTTCTATGGTTAATGCTACTAAAGACTTCCCTTAGCCCCTTTATCCTTATATATACTCTCTTGATGTTGTTTACTTTGCTTTTGCAACCAAGGATGTGTGATTGATATACTAAGAGGCTTGTTTGGGTCCCTTCATGTTCCATTCGCCGTGTCACATCAAGGAACTAGGCTTGGATCATGACAAACTTGGTATCAAAGCACCAGGTTGTTAATGGTCCTCAGGTTCCAACCCACTGCATTGATTAGATTCTTATTCATGGTTATAGAGTGAGCCACAACTATGAATATGAGGCTTTGAGGGGTTTTAGGAAATGCTTCACTTCTTCATGGCTTATATCGTGCCTTAGTTGTAGGGTAAGTTCCCCCCCTAAAGAATTTTCTTTTCTCTTCTAGATCGTACCGCTTCAAAGAGGGAGACCAAGGAGCTCCCGTGCACCAGCGGGACAACCGACTTACCCCCTCCTCAAGCTCCTCAAGATTGAGGGGCTACTGAGGTTGAGTTCTGGAATGTTATTACTATGTTAGCACATGCAATGACCAACCAAATTCACCAAGGTTCCAAGCCCCTCATGCTCCTAATCCAGCCTCAAGGGTAAGGGATTTTACCAGAATGAACCCACCAGAGTTCCATAGGTCTAAAGTGGATGAGAACCCTTAAGAATTTATTGATGAAATGTATAGTGTTGTCTATTGTGGGGGTTAGATCAGAGGAGAAAGCAGAGCTGGTGGCCTACCAACGCAAGGGGGTAGGTTAAGTTTAGTTCACCCAATGGAAGGTGGAGAAGGGGAATAACAATGTCATCCTTTGGGAAGAGTTCATGACATCATTTCTCAACCAATTCTTCCCTCTTGAGCTTAAGGGAGGCCAAAATTATGGAATTTATGAATCTAAATCAAGGATCTGTGTATGAGGGAGTATACCCTCATGTTCAATCAACTCTCCAAGTATGCTCTACAGTTGGTGGCCGAGCTGAGGTCTAGGATGAATAAATTTTTTATGGGTGTACCCGACTTGGTTAATGAGGAGGCCCATGCAGCCTTGTTGATAAATGATATAGATTTGTCCTTCCTCATGACTTATGTCAAACAATTAAAGGGGGAAAAGCTTAGAAAGAGAAGAAGTGGTGAGGCTAAGAGGGCTCAGATTGAGAATGACTGGTTCTAACAAGGTATTGAGTTTCAAGGCGAAGGATCCTCTAGTGCTCCAAATAAGAGTGTAGCTAAGGATGGGGCGCCTAACCCAAGGCTTCAATGGTGAGCTCCAGGATGCTCTTACTATGTTTTCCCAAGTGGTGTCCAACCAAGTAAATCAAGGGGCCTAGGACAAATCCTCTGGTGTTTTATAGGTCAAAGGTTGAATGAGATCCACAAGAGTTCGTTGATGAGGTCTACTAGATCTTAGATATCATAGGTGTTGGGTTGAATGATAAGGTGGAGTTGGCAGTGTACCAAGTCAAAGGGGTAGTCCAAATATGGTATGATCAATGGAAGGGTGAGAAGGGAATTGGTAATGTGATGCTTTGGGAGGAATTCAAATTGGCATTCCTTGAGTTTATAGAAGCTAAGATGGTAGAGTTCACGAACTTGAAACAAAGTGTTGTGAGTGTCAGGGAGTATGCCCTAAAGTTTAATCAACTTTCAAAGTATGCTCCTCATTTGGTGGCTGATCCTAGATCTAGGATAATAAGTTCGTGATGGGGGTCTCCGACTTGGTAAGTATAGAATGTTGGTCCACCATGCTAATTAGTGACATGGACTTGTCTCGATTAGTGACCTATGCTGAGTAAATGGAGGAGGAGAAATTGAGGAAGGGAAGGGGGTATGAGGCCAAGAGGGCCCAATTTGAGGGTAAATTCCAAAGGGGTGCTCGATTTCATGAAGGCCATGGGTCTACTCATGCTACTAACAGGGGTTTTTCCAATGAGTTCCCTAAGCCTCAAGGTGTTGGTCGTGTGGCTCTTAATGATGTGTGTCATAAATGTGGAGGGGGTCATAAGGGCCCATGTTGAAGGGTCCTAATGTATGCTATGAATGTGGGGAGCTTGGTCACAAGAAGATCGATTATCCAAGAATCCGTGGCAAAGGCAGGGGTGCAAATGTTGTCCCATTGGGTAGAGGTAGTCCTTAAGGTGGTCCCCAAAGGCACAACAAATTTTATGCACTACATGGGAGGCAAGGGATTGGTGAGGTTCTCGATGTTGTTACCGATATGTTGAAAATCTTTTACTTTGATATATATGCTCTGATTGATCCGAGTGCCACTCTTTCTTTTGTTACCCCCTTTGTTGCCCGAAAGTACCATGTTAACCCCGAGTTATTACATGAGTCATATGAAGTTCTACTCCTATTGGTGCCTCTATTATTACTAGGAAAGTTTATAGGAGTTGTCCTATTTGCATTTTGCATGAGTTTTTGCCTTGTCATCTTGTTGAATTAGACATAGTAGATTTTGATGTCATTCTTGGGATGATTGGTTGCATGCCTACAATGCTTCTATTGATTATAGAACCTGTAGTGTCAAGTTTTTTCAATTCCCTAATGAACTCATCGATGAGTGGGAAAGTCAAGATGTGGTGGTCAAGGGTAGATTCATTTCATGCATTAAAGTTCGTAAGTTGATCTCTAAGGGGTGTCATTATCATCTTATGAGGGTTAAAGATGTGGAGTCTAAATCCCCTTCCATAGAGTCAGTTCCGGTTGTAAATGAGTTTCTTGATATCTTCCCAAATGACCTTCCCGGTGTTCCACCCAAAAGGGAAATAGATTTTGGTATATACCTCCTCCTAGATACTCAACCTATCTCTATTCCCCTTACCATATAGCACTAGAGGAGTTGAAGGAGTTAAAGGAACAATTGAAAGATTTATTGAAGAAGGGATTTATTAGACCTAGTCAATCACATTTGGATGCTCCGGTGTTGTTTGTGAAAAATAAGGGTGGGTCGCTTAGAATGTGCATTGACTACCGACAACTCAATAAGGTCACCACCATCAAGAATAGATATCCTCTTCTAAGGATTGATGACTTGGTTGACCAATTCCAAGGGGCTAGCTTCTTCTCTAAGATTGATCTTCAGTCTGGTATCATCAAGTGAGGGTGAGGGAGTATGGCATTCCCAAGACGGCCTTCCGGACTAGATATGGGCATTATGAGTTTATTATGATGTCGTTTGGGTCAACTAATGCACCAACCATCTTCATGGACCTAATGAATAGGGTCTTCAAACATTATCTTGATTATTTTGTTGTAGTCTTCATTGATGATATATTGATCTATTCACATAGTAGGGAAGAACATATGGGTCATTTGAGGGTTGTGTTGCAAAGATTGAGGGAGGAGAGATTGTACGCTAAATATGACAAGTGTGAGGTTTAATGAGGTTGCATTCTTGGGTTATGTGGTGTTAGGGGATGGTATTAAGGTGGATCCTATTAAGATCGAGTGAATAGGAATTGGCCTAGACCATTGACCCTATCGGATATTAGGAGTTTCTTGGGCCTTGCAGGTTACTAGAGAAGGTTTGTCAATGGGTTCTCCTTCATTGCTTCCTCTATGAAAAAATTGAATCAAAAGAAGGTTAAGTTTATGTGGATCGATGAGTGTCAGATGAGCTTCCAAACATTGAAAGACAAGCTTGTGTCCACTCCTTTATTGTCACTACTGGATAGGATTGAGGGATTTGTGGTGTATTGTGATACTTCCCGAGTTGGTTTGGGTTGTGTTTTGATGCAAAATGATAAGGTCATAGCTTATGCTTCTAGACAACTTAAGGTACATGAAAGGAACTACCCTACCCATGATCGAGAGTTAGTTGTTGTTGCGTTTGTATTAAAGATTTGGCATCACTACTTATATGGGGTTCATGTGGATGTGTTCACCGATTATAATAGCCTCCAATATGTCTTCACTTGAAAAGATCTCAACTTGAGAAGAACTCCTTAAGGACTATGATATGAGTGTGCATTACCATCTCGGTACGGCAAATGTTGTGGTCGATGCTTTGAGTCGAGTGTGCATGGGTATCCTAGCTCATATTGATGGTGGTGATAGGGAGATGGCTAGGGAGGTGCATCGATTGGCTAGATTAAGGGTTAGGTTTGAAGAAGTTGATGATAATGGTGTGGTTGTTGTTGATGGGTCTAAGTCTTCATTAATTGATTAGGTGATAGCAAAACAATATCTTGTCTCCTCCTTTCTTGAATTGAAGGCCTTGGCGAAAGAGGGAAAAGTAGAGGTTTTCACCCAAGGGGGAGATGGTGCCCTTAGGTACCAAGGTAGGTTCTGTGTGCCTTGTGTTGATAGATAGGGAGAAGAACCTTGATGAGGCCTATAATTCTTCATATTCTATCTACCCTGGTTACACCAGAATGTATAGAGACTTAAGAGATGTGTATTGGTGGGGGGCATGAAGAGAGACATTGCTAAATTCGCTTTCGGTTACCATAGTTTTCAATAAGTTAAAGCCAAATATCAAAGGTCGGGTGGCCTAACCCAAGACATAGAGCTTCCTACTTGGAAGTGGGAGGTTGTTAATATGTTTTTTGTGGTTGAGTTGACCAAGACTAGGAAAGGTTTTGTTTCTATATGGGTTATGGTTGATAGGATGACGAAATCGGCCCACTTTCTACTAGTTAAGGCTATATATGGGGCTAAATAGTATTCAAGATTGTACATCCATGATTTAGTGAGGTTGCATGGTGTTCCTCTGATTATGGTGCCTATTTCTTGTTGCATTGCATCCTACATACTTAGTACATTCAAACGTACTAATGCATACTCTTGTCTACATGGTATCACCATGTAGGAACCAGTGCCAAAGTTGATCATCCTCCTCCTCCACATTGCTCGTTCGGTACTACTCAAGCTAGTTGGTGAGTCCCACACTTCAGGGACCTTGATCTATGTTATTTGTATTATGTATTAAGACATTCTTCTTTAAATTCTATTTTGACTATGAGGGTGAGCCCGGTTGCTTTTTCTTGGCCACCGTTCTTATCCATGTAGTAGAGGTGTTTGTTGGACATGTTATGCATCTATTAAATGCTCTTGACTCTTTCTCTATGGTTTATGATGTTATGCAAGCTTTCCCCTTAGCTCCTTTGCCCCTATTCTTACACTTAATGTCTTTTATATGCTTCCGCGACTAATGATGTGCAATTAGATATTAAGGGCTTGTTTGGGGTTCCCTCAGGCTCCCCATTCGTTGTGTCATGTCTAGGATCTAGGCTTTGGTCATGACATATTCTATGATACATATGAAGTAAGTAATTACCTTGTTAATTAAATAAATGTATATTGGAAGATGGATGTTGATTCCATGGTGATTTTCGATATGACTAAGTTGGGCATTCTTGATGTCCCTCATAAAAGAAACTTCCTATGACTTATGTGATTTATGATTGTTCCATGATAAAACTAATCCTACCAAGTTTTCAAACAAAGCTCTCTATGACTTGTGATTATGATTAGGGAATTAATGAAGCGTTCCAAGGTTAAGTTTATCAAAGGTATGAGTATGATATTAATAGCCTTAAAAGGTGTTTAAGAAAGCTGCCCAAGATAAAGGACAATTCTCATTTGGTAGTTCCTAAGTTTGTTCTAGTCATATGATTGCTACTTATGATTATAAGTTGAACTTTAAACATTTTGTGGGATGAATTTAGCATTGAATATGTCCCTGTGGTGAGGGTCGATAAGGGAACCTAAGAAGCAACCCTTTGTGACATTAACTATGTTCCACCATAGGAGTCCTTGTAGGTTAGGCTAGTTGATCCACGTATGCCATTTATTTTATTATGATGCATGATAATTTTGATGGAGCTCTACCTGGAAAGTGGTCTCCCCTTGCCAACATAGGTGGTTATGTTGGATTCCATATAATAGCTTGCATGGTCTAATATGTCGTTAAAGATCCATCCCCACAAGCTTACGATCTTGTGCCATGTTCTCACTTTCTGTGCTTTCTTATGCATTATCTCATATTGATCTTGCGCCGCCATATGTTATGTTTAATATTGATGGCAGTATAATTTCATCCATGCACTGCATCTCACATAGTAAATTCAAACGTACTAGCACCTACTTTGCCTGCATAACTTAACCATATGGGGACAACTACTCCGCCACCAGCTCCTGGCTAAATTTAGGCATCCAAGACTAGTACTTTTTTGTGGTGCACACATAGTTCGTGACTCTTCCACTTTTTCATCTATCTTGTATCTTTTCTTTGTTTAAGACATGTATTTGTAGCCCTTTTGAGGTTTTTACAATCTATATTACCTTATTATGGATTCCTTTCTATTGTATGGAGATTAACAAATATCGGTCCCATCGGTTTATGATGTAGATAGTATGCATATGGACCAACAAGTTGATTGCAGTATTTGTACTGCTTTTTTTAATGTTGGTTCGTTGTCAAATTTGCCATTATTCCCTTTTCCCTTATTTTTGTGGAAAAAGGTCTTATCTAACACCTATGAATGCTTAAGATACTAGAGATGGCTCAGGTGAGGCACCTTTTGGTATCTCGCTCACCATGTGACAACCAGACCTCTATCTTCGGCCATTACAAATACTCTACTAACCAAATAGAAAAAACAAATCAATGGGAAATGACAGGAAATTGCTGCTATGTCTATCACTACATTTGATAAACACTTTGTCTGGTGCTAGTGCGATAGACACATATTAAGGGAGTGTCACGAAGGATGTTGCCTATATATGTCTGGTTGAGTCAAAAGATAATTTCTCAGATACTTATGGAACTTTGATTTACATTGATATGAAGATTGGAGAAAAGTATAATTGCAATGGTAGACACTAGTGCTACTCCCACTTTCGGGGCCTCAAAGATCATCAAGGAATACAAATTGAAAGTGACTGATTCTCCATCAAAGATGAAGGCTATAAATTTTGCTGCACAACTAGGCTATGGCATAGCAACAAATGTGCCTTTGACAATTACGCATTGGTTTGGCATGCATACATTGATAGTAGTGCCACTTTATTATTTCAATATACTACTGATAATTGAATCTATGAGGATGTTTAAAGTTTCCTCGATTCCTCATTTGGATGGTCTTATGTTTTGGGGGAGAAAGACCCTATATTCATGAATGGAATACACTATTTTGATGAAAAAAGTAAGAAGAACACTTGAACCACTACATTCATACTCGCTATTGGTTTCAAAAAGGGCTTGAGGAAGGGTGAACTTACATATCTTGATACTTTGGTGGAAGTGAAGCCAAATGTGAAAATTGAATGTTATAAAGATCTTGCAAAGTTGCTAACTGAATACAATGATGTGATGTCCCAATAACTGCCAAAAGAATTGCTCTACAGAGGGAAACTTGATGAATCAAACTGATTCCTAGATTAGTGCCACTAGTATGACCTCCATACTACTTGTCTCCATTGAAGTTGAGTGAACATTAGAAGTAATTCTCTGATTTGCTTGATAGCCTTGAAAGGCTCTATTTTGTGTACCTATTCTATTTCAGAAAATAAAGATGACAGTCTTAGGATGTGTGTCGATTACATCGCATTAAACAAAGTGACAGTGAAGAACAAAATTAAATCATTTACAATGGAACCCACATTAAATCATTGAGCTCTAATCATGCTTACTTTGGAATCACATACTATTGCTTGCAAATTTTATACATCATGAAATTCGTCATAGTTCATGCTTAATCAATCATAATCATCATATAGGAATCATAGTCCATGAATTAGGAATCATAGCTTAAAAGCCCATAAGAAATCATCATTAATTTTTTGTAAAAAGAAAGGTTTTGGATTGGACTTCTTGGATGAAACTAATCCATGAATAAATCCCTATATATCTCAAGTAGAATTCTTAGAATTGGAGGAGAACATATAGAAATCCTTAGTCTATCTTTCAAGCTTTAGCTTCATAAAACCCTTGAACTAGAGTGAGAATTATTGCAAATCCTTGAGAGATATTTGGGAATCAAAAGATTTGAATGTGTTAGGAATAGGAATTTATAGAAGTTAGGTCGGTTGGGGTAGTTTAGGTAGCCAAATTGAAAATTGCCAAAGACGTCAACGAAGCCCCACCTATGGGCCATAGAATGACTGGCGGCTCGTATCTTACCTTGTAGGTCAGGGTGTCACAAACATTAGGCTATAGGAATTGAAACTTCTTACCCACGAACAACATTAGCCTATAGGAATTGCAGGTTCTTACCAATGAACATGCAGTATGGCCCATAAATAGAAGTACGGGTCATACAACTCTTCATAGGAAGACCTATGGCTTAGACAAATATTGGTTCCTCAAGGCCTCCACCCACGAGACCTATTTATGGGCCGTGAGCAAACATATAGGATCATTTGATAATTCGTAAGTTAACTTCCAAAAATTCATCAATTTTCTATTTTCACTAGGCACTTTCCTCAATACCACCTACGACCCATGGATTCTTTTACAGACTATAAGCTTGCTCATAAGTTCTAACCATTAGTAAATTGTCTGTGCATCAGTTCTAAGCCTAAAACATAAGGGATATTACACATTGATTTTAAGTTTTCAATGGCAAACCACCCAAAAATTGATGGACAGATAGAGAGAATCAATCATCTGCTTGAGCAATATCTTAGACAATATATGACTTGAGTGTTAAAGGAACAAGGTTGATTTAGTAAATAGGGCATAGTTTTGCTACAACCTGCATAGGTTTTCACCAATAGAGAAGAGTCTATTAAGTTAGTCTAACATACCATTGAAAGTCCCTATATCAAGGTCATAAGGGAAATATCCTGCTACTCATAGGTTTGCGCGAGAAAAGGAAGAAATGCTAGATGAAGCACAAAACAACTTGAGAAAGGTAGCAAAATGGATGAAGAAGTGTGTTGACAGGTGTCAAAGTGCTTTAGCATTTCAGGTTGAAGATAATGTGTTGCTAAAACTTATTCCACTAATATGAAAGAAAATCAGTAGCAAGACAATTTATCATGGTCTGATTTCAAAATATGATGGACCTTTCAAAGTTGTAGAAAACATGGGTGAAGGCGCTTATTAGTTGATCTATTCAGAAAGACTAAATATTCAGCCTACATTTCATGTGACTTAGCTGAAGCCTTTTCATGAAGAATCTCTGTATCTAATAAGGTTAGAAACTAGACATGTTTCTCCTATTAAGAATGAAGAACAGATTCAAAAAATTTTGTATCATATGACCTTCAAACATAGCAAGAAGAATATGTGCATAGAATTCCCAATTCAATCGAAAGAAAAGTAGCCATGTGATGCAACCCAAAAGAAATTATCATCATTATAGTAGTTAGAGATCAAAATTCAAGTGGGGGAGGTTATTCATACCCTCATCTTAATGGTTCTAGTGGCTCGGGACTTGCTAGGGATTTGCATGATGAACCTAGTCAAGGCCTAATCAATTCAGTCAAGATTAAGTTCAAATAAAGAAATACATTAGAATTGGCATGGCTAGGGTATACAAGGCAAGATGTGGCTAAGGCATGAGAAAGGCTGGGCAACGCTAAGGCAAAGCAAGGCTAGTATCATGAAATGATTGTGGCTAAAAAAGATTGAGGCTAAGTGACAAGGACAATGGCTCAAGGAACTAGACCACACTAGAATGTTGTGCAAGGCAAGACCTGGGAATGGTGTAGGTACATCAGCAGGTACAAAATTGGGCAATTATCACGCCCAAGTTTCACCTCTCTTCTTGAGGATAAAGCAGTCATTGTCAAATATAAAACCTAACCAAGGTTAGGGTCGAATCCCACAAAGAAACAGAGACTTCCAAATTGATTCACTAATAAACAAATCAAGTATTAACTAACACAATTCCCTAAGGGGGGATAACAATGATTAATAAGAAATTAATCATGGGGGAGATGGTTCCCTTAGACAATGGGGTCGTTTTTGTTGATGGTTCCAAATATTCTTTGGTTGATGAGGTGATACCAAAACAAGGTCTTGACTCCTCCTTTCTTGAATTGAAGGCCTTGGTGAAAGAGGGCAAAGTAGAGGTTTTCTCCCATGGGGGAGATGGTTCCCTTAGACACCAAGGTAGGTTGTGTGTGCCTGGTGTTGATGGTTTGAGGGAGAAAATCCTTGATGAGGCCCATAATTCTTCTTATTCTATCCACCCCGGTTCCACCAAGACGTATAGGGACTTGAGAGATATGTATTGTTGGGGAGGCATGAAGAGGGACATTGCTAAATTTGTTTCTGGTTGCCACAGTTATCAACAAGTCAAAGTCGAACATCAAAGGGTGGGTGGCCTACCCCAAGACATAGAGATTCCTACTTGGAAGTGGAAGGTGATTAATATGGATTCGTGGTTGTGTCACCCAAGAATAGAAAAGGTTTTGATTCCATATGGGTGGTGGTTGCTAGGATGACGAAATCGTCTCACTTTCTACAAGCTAAGAGTTCAAAAGGGATCAGGAGTATGCAAGATTTTATATACATGAGTTAGTGAGGTTACATAAGGTTTCTTTATCCATTATATCGGATCAGGGTGCACAATTCACTTCACATTTTTGGAGGTCTTTTCAAAGGGGTCTTGGCAGAAAAGTTCACCTTAGTACGACCTTTCACCCCCAAACGGATGGCCAAGCCGAAAGAACCATTTAAACCCTTGAAGATATGTTTAGAGCATGTGTATTGGAGTTGAGGGGTAGTTAGGATGACCATCTTCCTTTGATTGTGTTCGCCTACAACAATAGCTATCATTATAGCATTGTTATGGATCCTTTTGAGGCTCTTTATGGGAGGCATTGTAGGTCACCGGTGGGTTGGTTTGAGGTTGGAGAAGTGGTTTTATTGGGACCGGATCTAGTTATGGAGGCTCTTGAGAAGGTTAGGATGATTAGGGAGAGTTTGAGAACGGCCCAAAGTCGTCAAAAATCCTATGCCAATGTGACAAGAATAGACCTTGAGTTTCTAAGTGGGTGATTGGGTCCATTTGAAAGTTTCTCCAATGAAAGGTATGGTTCATTTTGGTAAAAAAGGGAAGTTGAGTCCAAGATATATTGGTCCTTATAAAGTGATGAACAGGGTTGGCAAGGTAGCTTATTAGTTGAAGTTGCCTAGTGAAAAATGAATTTTGTTCATCCAGTGTTCCATGTCTGTACGTTGAGAAAATGTGTGGGTGATCCTAATGCCTCTGTACCTCTTGATATGGTGGGTGCAATTGAGGATAACTTGACTTGTAAGGAGGTTCTGGTTCAGATTTTTGATAGGTAAGTGAAGAGATTGAGGGACAAGAAGTGACATCTATTAAGGTCCTTTGGAAGAAGAAACAAGTCAAAAGTGCTATATAGGAGGCCGAAGTAGACATGCAAAAACGGTATCCTTATCTTTTCCACTCCACTCAAGCCTAAAGCACTAATCCTAAGACCCCTATGCATTTTGAAGTCTTAATTTTTGGCCTTAAGCCATTGCATGCATTTATGTTTATATGGGCAAGGTTTTAAGGTAATTTTCATGTTCATGATGAGACTTTTCAAAATCATTTTTAGATACATTTGTTTCATCCATGTTAGACTAAAAGTATCATGGGTACGTTCGTTGTGTACATTTCTTTCACATTCGAGGTCGAATGTTCCCAAGTGGGACATATTGTGACACCCCATAACTTTATGCTCTTGTATATCCATCTTTCAAGCCTCATTTGATTAGGTTGGGGGTGTATTAGGTTCATGGGAGACTCCGAGTACCTAAACAAGTTCAAGACTTCCTTAAAAGTTGAGTTTTGGGTAATGGTTCATACAAGGGTCAAGTTTAAACTAGCATAATTTTTAGTACATTTGGAACTGGGTGGCCCACGACAAGTCAAATGAAAGCCCTTTGAGTTAGCTTCGCAACGAACTTCGTTTTATATCATTCTGAGGTTGGATGAGGGAGTTATGATCGTTTTCGTAAGACCCCTTTGTGCAATGATGTCACACGGGCACCTATATGGCCAGTGGTGGATTGTACGGGTCTTGTGAGATATGTGAGGCTAGGAAAAACCATTTTGAGCCTAATAGATGGACCACGACTAGTGGTATGGGTCGTCAGGCTTACCATTGGTCGTGGGGAGGGTCATGAAGGTGAGTAAGGGAGGCTTGTTATGCATGGAGATGAGTTTGAGGCTAAGGCAAGGACCACGACCACCCACACGGGTTGTGGCAGGTGACACGGGTCATGTAACTTTGCGTGGAGCCTAGAAACATTTTCCAGCACCAAGTATAGTTCCACGAGCCTCCACACAGGCCGTGAGGCTCCATATGACCCGTGGAGGCCTCCGTGGTCATGACGAGACATCTTTTTTCAATCGATTTCCAACTTTAATTTTTGGGCTAAGTACCATGTTATAAGCACTCCAAATGACCCGTGGAGTGCCGCACGACCTGTGGGATCTTCCTTGGGACAACACTTTGCAAAATTTTCCATTCGTTTACTAATGGCATTTTTGTAAATGTTAATTACTCTAATGCCCTTTTTAGTCTTCCAATGCTATCTTAACCTTCCTAAAAGACCTAAACAAGGTTCGAAAGGATCAAACTCATTACTCTCATGTCAAGTACACTCACATAATCTCTCAAAAGCCTCCATCAAGTGTCAATTCAATTTCAAGGAAACCCAAGAACAAGATTGGATTCAAAGATCATTTCCAAGCCCCCATTCTACCCAATCTCAATTCCAAGCTCTAGACCTAAGGTATGTGGGTTTCGTTCATAGATTTCTTTCACCCATGATATCCAAATCTCCTTCTTCTCAAATTTCATGATTTAAAGTTGATTTAAAAATGGGTCTTGATTATTATGAAATTCATGCACACTAAGTTAAAGCTATGTAAAATTGTGATTGTTTGCTATGTTATGAGCTATAAATCCTTGATCTATTGTAAGATTTGAGGAGGGGTCTTGATGTATGTTTCTTGAGGGTGTTGCAAGGTGTTGATTTATTTTTTTATAATGGATTTTCTTACATGATTTCATCCCTACATTTCATGGTCTTATACTACCATTCCACACTCTCTAAGTGCTTAATAAAATGTCAGGATGTAGTATCTTGAGGTGTTGAAGGTCCAAAGCATAAGATATGATATGATTGAATATATGATGATGAAATGAACTTATGTACATGATATACTCTATATACAAGTATTGTATTAGACTATGCCCAATCAGGGGGGTCTAAGAACCCGGCTAACCGAGATGGGGGTTTGTACTCATCAACTGAGGGAAGGGTTCGTACTTCCCCACCTAGGTGATGGGGCGATATTATCACTAACCAAGATGGGGGTTTGTACTAATCAACCGAGGGAAGGGATTGTACTTCTCCACCTAGGTGATGGGGCAGTATTATCACCAATTGAGTGAAGGGTTGGTACTTCACCACTATGTGATGGGGAGGTATCATCACTAACCTCAAGGGTTTTATATATTTGAAATCTATCTTGGTCTATTCTTCACATATGATACTTTATTTGATCATGAGTTATTTAAGCACATTTTACGTATGCATTGTTCATACATGACATCTTGTTGTACTATGCTTATTGCCTTTTGCTATGCATTTTGATCATGATGTCGATTTTTTGTTCCATTGCATCCCACATACGTAGTACATTCAAATGTACTAATGCATACTCTTTCCTACATGATATCACCATGTAGGAACCTGTGCTCAAGTTGATCATCCTCCTCCTCCACATAGCTAGTCGGTGCTATTCCAAGCTTGTTGGTGAGTCCTCCATTTCGGAGACCTTAGTCTATGTTTCTATTGTCTATGTATCGAGACACTGTATTAAGTTAAATTGACTATGAGGGTGAGCCCGACAACTTTGTCTTGGCCCCTGTTCTATCTATGTATTTAGAGGTGTTTATTGGACAAGTTATGTATTTATGACATGAGCTATGACTCCTTGTCTTTGATGTTGATGTTTTGAAAAGCTATCCCTTATCCCCTTGTTCTTTTTTTCTTACTTTATGCCTTCTATATGCTTCTGTGACAAAGGATGTGTAATGACAAGTTAAGAGACTTGTTTGGGGTCCCTTCGGATTCCCATTTCGTCGTGTCACGTCTAGGCCCTAGGCTTGGGTTGTGACAATAGGAAACTCCTCACACCCTTAACAAAGAGGGGTGGATGAAGCTTCTCAATCACCTCAACTTTAGCTCTATCCACCTCAATCCCTTTGACAAAGATTATGTCCCCCCAAGAAAAACATTCCTTCCCCATCATGTGACACTTTTCCCAATTAAAAACCAGCTAGAATTCTTCACATCTCCGAAGCACCACATGCAAATGCTTCAAGTAGTCTTTGAATTAGTCACTTACCACAATAAATTCATCCATGAATTCCTCAATAGTGTCTTCCACCAGGTCTGGGAAGATGGACATCATGCTTCTTTGGAATGATGTTGGTGCATTACAGACCCTAAATGGAATCCTTTTGAATGCGAAGGTTCCATAGAGACATGTGAACACCATTTTCTCTTGGTCTTCTGGAGAAATAGAGATCTAATTGTAGCCCGATTAACCATCAAGAAAGCAATACCAGCCCTTTCCTGCTAAGTGGTCTAGCATCTAGTCCATCAATAGCATAGGAAAATAGTTATTTCCATTTGATGCATTGAGCTTTCTATAGTCCATACACTCCCTCCAACCAGTGACTGGTCATATAGGGATCAACTAATTGCTAGCATTTGGAACCACAGTGATAACTCCCTTCTTTGGAACACATTGGACTAGGCTTACCCATCCACTGTCGGTAATAGGATATATCATACTTGTGTCCAACCACTTGAAAATTTCATCGCGCGTGACCTCTTAAATAGGTGGGTTAAGACACCTTTGGTGTTCAATACTCGACTTGTAGTCCTTGACCAGTTGAATTTTGTGAGTACACATCGCAGGTACGATGCTAATGATGTCCACTATTTTCTATCCAATAGTCTTTTTAAACTGCTAAAGCACCGCAATCAATGCATTCACCTGTTCTTCATTAACATCTGAGGTAAGAATGACATTCAAAGTATTGCCAGCACCCAAAAAGACATATCACATATAGGATGGAAGAGCCTTCAGTTCCAACACTGGTGGCTTCTCAGTGGATGTTTTATTGGGTAGTGACTCGATTTTTCAAGTCCAATTCAAGCATTGCTTGGCATCTAGTAAAACCAGATACCCCCAGGGCCTTTATTGTCTCCTTATATTTTGAGATGCTATCACTATTAAAATTCATTAGCACTACCTCAGAGTACCGACACCTATTCTTTCTTCAATTATTACTTCTGGTTTCACCGTATCAATGCTCTCAATGAAAGAATTACCTTCAGATCATTGTTCTTCCTTGTGTGCTGGCAGACATTGAAGATGACCTCATCCTTACCCAATCTGAACTTGTGTTGACCCAATAACATGTCCATCAATGCTTGTCTAGTGGCTAAGAAGGGCCTTTCTAACATGATTGGGACTTCAAAGTCAACCTCACAGTCAGGAATCACAAAGTCTGTGGGGAATATGAATTTATCCACTTTGACAAGAACATCATATAATATCTCCATTGGACTCTTCATCGTTCGATCAGCCATCAACAATATCTTGCTCGTAGGAGTAGGGGCTCCCAAGCCTAGCTTGTTAAACACCACAAAGGGCATTAGATTGATACTAGCACCTAGATCAATAGTGCTGGGCATGGTGAATGCTGTGGGATCTTTTTGCTTATGCACTAAGGACCTTGTTGCTATCGCACTGTAATGCAGAAGCTCTTGGGAAAGCTCTTGGCTCACAACATGTTTTATTGTGACAAAGTCCTTCATTAACTTTGCATACTCAAGCATCTTCTTCAATAATTCAAGGAGAGGGATATCGATGTAGAGTTGCTTCAACATAGAGATAAGGTTGTAGAATTTACCTTCCTTCTCTTTCTTTTTGAGTCTCTGAGGGAAAAGACGGGAGGTCTAGAAATGGTTTTCAACTTTTGTTGCATCACTGCGGCATCGCTCATCCCATCCTTCGCATGAGCATGAAAATGACCCTAAAAAGTGTCCGAAAATGTGCCTCGAAAGTGCCCAGAATCGTAATTTCTATATATCTCAAAATTCATGCATGATTTTGAAAAGTCGACTTCATATTCTATTTCAAGGGGAAAAATTGAGTGAAAAATGTATCTAACCCAAATTTTAGAGTAACTATATCAAAATTCAAAAATCAAAAGTTTTCAATTTCCAAAGAGGTTTCGTGCCCCAAGAGAGATGCTCCAAGGGTGCATCTCTATGCATTTTTGTGCTCAGTTTATTGGTTCAGTCCAAGGCTTTTAGGTCTTGGGCCTAAGTCTTCTCATACGTGAAAATACCTATACTTAGCCATATTTGACCTTCATATCATACAAGACATTCCCCAATACTTTCTCAAACACTTAGACTAATATTTCATCCAAATTTAAATGTCCTTAACTCATACCAGATCTCAAGAAACTCATTCAATCTTCAAGATCTCATTCAAATCTATGTCAAGCTTATTCATGTCATTTAAGAGACCATCACGAGTCCCGTACATCAAGACAAGTTCAAAGGAATTTCCGTTCGCTAAGTTATTGTACAAGTTTCGGTACGAGGGTCAACATTAAATAGGCATAACTGATAGCACACAAAGAACTAGGTAGTCCATGAACAAACCAAATTAATGCTCTTTGAATTAGCTTTCCAGTGCACTTGGTTTCACCTTTTTAGAGTTCAAATGAACAAGTTATGCTGGTCTTCGTAAAACTCATCTGTGTAGGGGTATATATGGGTTTTTGCCAAATTTCGTTTCATTAATGGCATTTCATAAATGTAGTTATTTCTAATGGTTCTTTGGGGATTCCTATTCTATCTTAACACTTCCTAAAGACCTAAACCACATTTCTAAAGATCAAATTCACTCCTCCCAATTAGAATACAATCTAAAATTATCCCAAAGGTCTCTACCAAACTCCAATAAGAATTCAAGCAAACTCAAGAAGAAGTTGTGGATTTCAAGAATCCATTCCAAGCTTCAAGTCATTCTCAACGCAATTTCAAGTAATTCAAGGTCTAAGGATATGGTTTTCATCCATGGTACCTTTCACCCATGGAGTCCAACCCTTCCTTTTTAATGAAAATTGCATTTTTTTCAAGTTGTATTACTTATGGCTATTACCTATTATGAATTATGATTACAAATTATATTAGATTTTTATGAAATGTTAATTGGAAACATATGCCTACCTGTTTCAATATTATATTGTGAGATGGTTTGTCAATTGTGACTATCCATATTTTGGGGTACTAAACTATGGTCTAGTATGAGATTTGACAATGGATTTCAATGTATATTGTATGAAGGTATTATCAAGTGTTGGTGGGCTAATTTACTTCAAGTTTTCTTGCATGATTTCACTCTTGAATTACATCGTTTTACACTAATACTAAACACCTGCCAATTGTTTGATAAAATGTTTGGTTATGTTTTCTTAAGGAATTGAAGGTCTGATGCATGTCTTATGAGTTGAATGGCTTAATGATGATGAAAGGAATTATATAAATGTATCTTACTCTATAGTGTTGGGAATTGACCAAGCCTCACTCGGGGGTTGTAGGCCCAGGTAATCACATTAAGGGGTTTGTACCTCGATCGCGTCGCTCGAGAGGTGGTAGGCCCGTGCAACCATGTTGAGGGGTTTGTACCTCGATCCCTCGCTCGGGAGGTGGTAGGCTCGTGCAACCATATTGAGGGGTTTGTACCTCATTCGCCTCTCCAAGGGGGTGGTAGGACTTGGATATTTTATATTAATGGTCTCTCCTTGCACACGTATTATGTTCTATGTAAGCACGATTTACTCTAAGCATTATCTATGCATGCCAAGTTGCTATATGCTTATTCATTATCTATGTTTAAGTATTTCGATGACGTTTCTTATCTCTTGTTGCATTGTATCTTACATACTTAGTACATTCAAACGTATAACGCATACTCTATGCCTAGATAATGTTACAATGTAGGAACCAGAGGCCCACTTGATCATCCTCCTCCTCCACATGGCTAGTACGATTTCCCTCAAAGCAAGTTGGTGAATCGTCAACTCCGTGGAGATACTTCTCTTGATTTATGCAATGTATTGACTCTTCTTATTCTAGCAACTTATGACTATGAGGATGAGGCTAGTTGCTTGTCTTAGCCCCCACTATATTCTATGTCTAGAGGTATTGTTGGACAAGTTATGTATTATGCTTGAGCTTTGACTCATCTATGTTATCTAAGTATTAAACTCTCTCTCCCTTAGTCCTAATTTCCCTTGTTATGTTTTATCTTGTTGTTACTTCTTGCTTCTGCGACCAAGGATGTGAAATGATATGCTAAGACGGTTATTTGGGGTTACTTTGAGTTCCCTATACGTCGATCATGTCCAAGTCCTAGGTCTGGGTCATTACAGAGCATCTCCAACCTCTGTATCTTTGTTCTCAACCATCTCCTCATGAACATCATCATCATCAACCGATATTAGAGGTCAATGGTCTGTTTACCACCACATGTAATCACTTTCATACACTGCACCTCATTCTTTTGGTTCTGAACTGTGTTGCTGGCAATGTACCTATCTGATGCTGGATTAATTGAGTCAACCTCTGACTGAACTGTTGCTCTAGCTGCTTGATAGCAATAGAATGAGACTCGATTTTCTGATTAATGCTAGAGATGTGAGATTATATCCCCTTCAAGGTCTCATCCTGAGCATTAGTTTTCTTTAACAGTCGATCAAACATCTCCTCAATTTAAGAACTACCAGCACTACAATTTTGATTATGTGGTGGCACATACGGACCATTTCTGTAACCATATATATGTCCCCAATCAGGATCTCTATCCCGACCCCTGTTCCTATCATAGTAACCTTCAAATTGTTGTCTCTAAAAGCGCCACCCCTGTTAAAGTTCTAACCTTTTTTCCTTGACCTTGGCTAATAGTCCTGATTGGACCCTCTAGTGTTGGTCCAGAATCCCACCATCTAATTAGCGATGAAACAAGTGTCCTCTTCGTATTACGGCTTCTTGTACATGGGTGCTCGTGAAAGCTGATGAGCTACTGCATTCACACATTCTTGGTTCTGATTCATCAGCAACACCACATTACTACTAATACGATCAAGATCTTGCATCACGTCCTTATTTATCTTTGCTTGTGCCGAAGTAGTACTGACTGCGAATGAGCTCGTAGTTGTTGACTTATCTCTCATTCCCTATGCATGATTTTTCTTGACCACTTTGTCCAAGCTTTCGGCATTCACCAGAAACAAAAAATCTAAAAACGAGTCCCCATGATTGTGTCAGCAACAACTTGGCTATTTTAGTCCAGGGCTTGATAGAAGATCTCCTCTAAAGGCTTCATCTATGCTTTTGTGGTCTAGGACACTCCTCAGTTCACTTTGTGAACCTCTCCTATGTGGTACTGATTGAATCACCAGGCAATTTCTTGAAGTTGTTGATCTAGTCCTTTAACTTCAACTTTTTTCTCCAAAAAGGCCTTCTACAATTCTACCCAGCTGGTGATTAAACTCTTTGGGACTAAGATAACCACAGCGGTGTATCAGCTATTAGAAGCAATGGGAAGACATAGAGCCCAATGACATCCATGGACAAGTTCTGGCTTCGCATCATGCTCTTGCAGACTAAGACAATGTTGTGTAGTTGGTTATATGAATCCTATGATGGTAGGCCCTTGAGCAACTCGTGATTTTGATGCATTTGGAGTAACCCTCTCAAAACTATGAACTCTGTGTCATCCGGTAATGGAGTTAACGTTACAGCTCCAATGACATTCGTCTCGATTGATTCAAGACGATATTGGTTCCATGTGTGAGCCACGACTTGAAGATCCTGTGGTGGTGGATTAACATCCTCAAGTAGATGTGGGTTATTATTATCATTGTTCTCATTGAGTGTTGCATTCACTGCCTCGTTTGCAATATTGTTTGCTTGTTCTAGGCTATTCATCTTAGTGTTTTCTTGATCTCAGGGTCAAATAGAGTCAAGGTTTTGCATCGACTTTGAGTGTTTTACATACACTACACTTGCACACTGAAGCAAAATATCACAACTCGAACCTAAGGTATAGGAATGACATGGTGAATGGGAACCCCAGAGTCCCCAAACAAGCCTCAAAGTATCTAAAATTCACATCATCTGTTCGGAAGCGTATTCAAATAATAAATACATAGTTCTAAGGGATGGGAAAGTAGGACTCATACTATAGTGATATCATAGGAAAAGGAATTAACATGGATTCACATAACACGCAACACATAAAGATTAAGGGGAGGGGGTAAGTACGACTCACTCTATGGGGGCAATTCGGGACTTAGGATCTTCCACATTTCCATATTAAACAGACATACATATCATATTTAAAAAATCCATAATAGCCATATCCAAAAGTTATCGATAGCCGAAAGCTCCAAATACAACACATAACACATAGATCTGACAAGAGTCTATAGGATATCCAACAATGCCTCTAGTCATAAGATGGAATAGGGGCCAAGACGTGTCTCGGACTCACCCTCAAAGTAAAAACAAAAATGAGAACAACATAAGGTAGATAGATTGTCGCTTGTCCTTGGAAGATAGGACTGACCACAACAAATGTCTCAAATCTGATCTAGCCATTGAACGGTGGATGAAAGTAAACTTTGATTCCTACATGGTGAGATCTTGTATGCAAAAGTATGCATTAGTATATTTGAATGTACTAAGTGTGTGGAATGCAATGCGTATAACTTACCAAACATGCACTTGAATATTAGATGGCAAGGAAACATAGTATAAAAAAGATCATATAGCAAAAAATGAAATATAACCAGATGTTATGATATTTATGAAGCATGAAGTGCAAATGATGCTCATATATATAGTGCAGATGTGACTATAATCGACATTACAAACCCATGTGAGCTATTATATGAATTTTTCTGGTGTTGACCTCTCATCGGTTAGAGAAGATTACTTGCCAAAGGTAATCTACAACACACCTTACAACCCGATCAGTTTGTATATGGTGACCACCTTCCTTATGACCTAGTCATTTCGAAAGGAATTTCTAATAAAGCTTATCATATCATATCGTAAATGAATAACCATCCCTTAAGACCTAGTCATTTCGTAGATGGCTACCATTCCTATGTTGGCATATAGTTCGAGGAAAGAGAGAGGACCACCGATCCATCGGTGCTAAGTCAAACATCCCACAAGGATACCTATAAATATAGATGATTTCAAGAATAAGTCACTTCAATCCAATTCAATGCACATATGAGCTCAAAAGCCAAATTATAACTTATATTCACAATAATCATGCTTAGGAATAGCCCATTCTTACAAAAATATGGTGCAAGGACCCATGATGCTCAAAGAGCCTTAAACATGTCTATGTATGTGATCACATTATTGTCATAACTAATATCTTATCAGTATCACATCATATAACATAATTGGGCTTAACCCACTTCACAATTTCCATATAAATCTAATGTCATGAATGCAAATGCCATGAATGATGTGAGGGAAACATGGGATAGTTAAGATTCAATCTAAAATCAGCATTATAATATGAAATTGAAGAGAAAACATAATTAAATCCACATTTAAAATAATAATATAATCACTCATATATAAATAAGCCTTAAAAGTGTTATGCTTATTCATAATTTCATAAACCGAAAGTACTTCAACATATTCCAGTGTAAATCAACTTAAAATCATCAAATAAGTACTACCCATGCATCAATTTAATTTAGTAAACAAGACAATTGAAAATCCAACTTTAAAGTGAGTAAAATTCATGAAAAGTACTAGAAAAGTTTTGGGCCTCTTTGGTTGAAAGGAACAAAAGATCAAACCCATATACCTAGACCCAATAAAGAAAATCCAAGAGAAATTTAAAGAAGAATTGAGCTTTCTTGCTTCCCAAGTTGAAATCCCCACTAGAGTTCTTAAGAATGTCTTTGAGAGAATTTCTAAGTGTAAGTAGGAAATTTGAATGAGAAGAATAGGATTTAGGTCATTTGCTTGTCTTATTACAACATAGAAAGTCATAAAAAAACCCTTAGAACAACTGAAAATACATAAGGGCCACTAATGACACGGAATTTGAAAATCTCCCATATACCCCTGGACAGACGAGTACAAAAATGAGCATAACTTCTTCATCCGAACTCTAAATGAGGTGAAATCAATTGCGCTGAAAAGATAATTCAAAGAGATTTAATTTTATAGGTTGTAGTCCTCCCAACTCATTTTATGCTAAGAGATATTATCCTTTAAAGTTGACACTTCTATCGGTACTTGTGAAAAACTTAGCCAACAAAATTCTTTTGAACTTGGCTTAATGTAGGAGACCTATGATGGCCTTAAACAACATCAATAGGCTTGAATTGAAGGCTTGAAAGTGAACATAGCTTGAGCTTGAAGATTCCCATACTTAGAAAATTTTCGTGCCAAAAGTGAGCTACACGGAAGGGCCACACAGGTTGTATGATGTCACACGGTCCGTGACACTACCCGTGGCACCTCCGTTAGACAAAATAAAATATATCATGCCAAGCCTAGAGATATACTTAAAACTATTTTCACCTCGGAGGCTATACGAGTGGCCATACAGCCCATGTGCATTCACACGGTCCGTGTGAAGTGGCTGTGTCCCACTACTTAGCTCCAAACATTGGTGTTGCAAGCTCAAGACCATCACATGGCCCTCCTCACAGTCTGTAATGTGTCAAACCGCCCGTGTGGGGTCCAAGTGTGATGTGCCTTAGCCTGAAACCTCACTCTAAGGCCGGACACCTAAAATGAAGGAGAAGTGTTGTGCCACTGGATGCTATATGACTCGTGTGACCTCACACAAGATGTGTGGTCTCCCTTGTGACGACACTTAGTCCAAATTTGTCCAAAATGAAATTCTCAAGCTCTGATGAAGTCGTACTAAAATTTAGGTCAATACATCATCTCCTCCTTGGGAACATTCTTCCTCGAATGTGGTAGAGCGAGGCTTGAATAACTTGACTTAGAACATGAAACTTTCAAACACAAGGTACAATGCAGAATTCATCATTTTTAAATCATCAAGTCACTAAAACTCATATCAAAATGTATTCAAATCATGTAAAACATCATAAACATCATTTTCGTGCACATGTATGATTGTCATGTAATGAGACTCAAGAGCGAAGGAACTAGGACATAACATTTTAGTCCTAAGGTTACACTAAACCTAGACAACACTTAGAAAGTGCTGCTTAAAACGTTTTTAGGTACGCTTTTAAAACGTAGCCATAGTTTTTAGCTTTCGGCCACAATAATTTACGCAATACTTGTAAAGCATTCTTACCAATGGTATAGCTACACTTTATAAGCATTGTTGTATCATCAAATAATTGGCAACACGTATTTAAACATATGACTACACTTTTAAAGTGTGTTATTTTTATAATTCTAGAAACAACACTTTACAAGTGTGGCCTTATAATTTTCACTAAAATATCATATTCCCTCTTACCAATGGTATAGCTACACTTTATAAGCATTGTTATATCATCAAATAATTGGCAACACGTATTTAAACATATGACTACACTTTTAAAGTATGTTATTTTAATAATTCTAAAAACAACACTTTACAAGTGTGGCCTTATAATTTTCACTAAAATATCATATTCCCTCCCACTTATTTAACTTTCCTTCCTACCTAAATAAACTCACATAAATAATAAAGAACCCTTAAATTATTTCTTCAAGAACTTTTTTTCTCATTCATCTCCGGAGAAACATGGGAGTGCCCAACACATGCTTGACAAAATGGTCTTTCGAGGCTCCACGGAAGCCCACACTGACTGGTTCACTGCCATCACCACCCCAATAAATAACTCTGACGTGATCGTTAATTCCTCCAGCGATTCTCTCACAAAGGATGGCACACAGTATGGTGTTCCAGTCGCCGTCTCACAAGCCACGGACATGTCGTTGAAAATGTTTTCTTCTCCCCTAATGGTATGTTTTCTCTCTATGGTTCTTGGGATGGAGAGCTTCATTTTTGGTTTTTCATGGAGGAACCACTGCTCACCATTTTGTCGGTCACACTAAGGATATTTTGTCAGTTGCTTTTTCCTTAAATCTATACATCCTTTTTTCTTTTGTTCTATCAAAGCTTCTAGTCTGATCTGTGACTGTGTAAGCTTGGTGGATAATCACACCTTTCTATTTAGTTCATTCAGGAAATTATCAGTATAATGCCCTTTTCGAATTAACTAATTTTTAAAGTAAAATTGACTTGATTAGACTTTTCAGTTTGATACTCGCTTGATAAATAAGAAACTATCTCTAAGGAGACTTTAATTTCTAGATGTATTTATAGTGAGTTCTAATACCTCTTCATTTATCAACATCTCTCTTTCTGAAGGCAAAAATATATCCTTTTGCTTCTGGGCATTAGAAGGCCTTTCCCCTTGTTTCTGCTATTGTTTCCTCTTCCTCCATGCCATGCAAGCATTACAATGAAATCTAACCCATAATGTCTCATATAGAAGATATTTTGTTTGCATATTTTACTAACATATAAGAACTGGTCTTTGTAAATGTTGAAGAATCTCAACCACCATTTTATGTGTAATCATACCAAGTCTCAACCACCATGGATACTGCTTATGGTATGGAGTATCTGCAGGGGATAAACATTGTTCACTTTGATCTAAAATGTGAAAATTTGTTTGAAAATATGCGGAATTCACATCGACCCGTCTGCAAGGTATGATGAATGTTCATGTTTTCTTATAGTCTTGGGTACATACTCGTATTTGATAGGCAGTATCCTTGAGCAGGACAGCCTAGTTGTTTATATATTTCAATATCATTATGACACCCAACATTCCTAGTGTAATCCCACAAGTATATGCAGTCCTTACATCCTAACTTGGGAGGTAGAGAGGTTGTTTCCAGTAGATCCTCAGCTCGAAAAAATAACAGGAGTGAAGAAACTAAGACAGAATACTTCACAAGGCATGATGACAAAACATACTGAAAAAGGAACAATAACTACAACCAAATAATAGAATAACCAAATTACAATGGCCAATATATAGTAGTAACAAATGAACAAGAACCTACAAGAGAAATCCTATGACTGCTAGTATGGGAAAATAAGCGAGACTGCAATCAGCTATCTACTAACCTACAAGAACCTGTTGCAGTATCATTATCTGAAGCTAGAAAGGAATTTAGATTTGTTGAGCTCAGTGAAGTTGTAGCTCTTGTAGTGTATCGGATATCTGTATGTAGTGCCTGACACGATGTTGCTTTACCTTTAGATTGGTGATCTTCGCCTATCAAAGGTGAAAGAATATACCTTTGTCTCAGGGGGTGTTTGTGGCACTTTACCTTGGATAGGACTAGAGATCCTAAGTGGAAAATCCAATGTGACAGATAAAGCAATCTCTTTGTCTTTAGAAGTGGACGTTATCTTTTTATGTGCTCTTTTATGAAGTGATCGTTATATTTCTCTGTCATGCAGATTGATGTTATTCTTTTGGAATTGTTATGTCAGAATTTCTCGCTGGTGATGAACTATATACCTATATGCATTGTGCTTCAATAATAGCTTTGTGCCCATTCGTGATAAATGTTTTTCTTTTTCTCTTTGTTTGCATTTTAACCTCCCTAGATCCCACTTGTGGGATTTCTTTGGCTATATTATTGTTTTTCATTGCTAAAGAAATCAATCTCCCTCTACTTGCTTGTATTAGTTTGAGACTTCCCTAAACTTCCCTTAAAACAAACATTTTCAGAGAACCACCACAAAAAAAAAGGATTAAGAAAGAATTAGACTAATTCTGAAATATAGCAGGATGTTTTATGAGCGTGTTCAATCTATTCTTGGAACTATTATATAGAAAACTTTTGTTATGTGTAACAAACCTCTGCTACTTATGTAGATAGCCTCTGTTATTTGAGGGATTAATCATGTTTTTTAAATGAAATATAGGAGGAATTTTAACAATACACAGCATCCATAAATTCCGACATGGTCTGATCCCCGAATGGAAATCCCTAATGGATAGCTTTTGGGCCCTTGATCCTACAGAGAAGTCACCATTCTCAAAAATCTCTCAGAAATTGAGAACTATGGCAGCGACAATGAATATCCCAAGCTAGTGATCAGCATTTTGCCTAATCTGATGTTGTGTATTTGTTATTTTCAGATCAGTTGCAGAATTTTTATGAATTCCTGTAGTAATGACCAATCAAGTGAGATCTCAAATTCGTGATGGAAATTCCCACTATTCATTCCAAGGTGCTGTGGTTGTACCAGTCCTTGCTAATACTAATAATGCTGAAATTTTTTTCCTGTTATAAAGAAATACATTTTGAACAATGGAAAGCATTGCTATCATAATATGCTTGGTTTCATTTCACTAAGGCATGTTTGGTTGCGGGTTCTTCCCAGAAATTAGTTGACAATTGTTTTAGTTTAGATTGATTAATCTCCAGAATGAAACTAGATTGCAATAGTATTAAGCTAAAAATTTCATCACTGAGGCATGTATGCTAGCTGTGTTTACTTTTGTAATGCGATTCTTCCACTCAACAACCTAACAGGCTGATACTTCTTTCTTATACTCCCACATTCTCTCTCAAAGAATATAAAATGATCTAAGAGCAATATTTTTATTTTACCTGCCATCAGTTGGAGAAAATTCTTTGGATATCCAAAATACAAGCATTTGATATTTTTCGTCTGTTGGTAATCCTTAAGGGATGATGCTCTTATCATTGTTAAGAAATCTTGTTTCCTCAGGTTCTTGGAAGATCCCCTAATGATTGAATAAGCTATCTATGCACGAGAGTTGCAAGAGAATGATATCATAAATGCTCACAAGAGATTTTTGTGCATAACTGCAAAACTTGCAATACTTGAGGGGAAAGTGACATTTACATGTCGTGTATAATTTCTCATTCATTTATTATTCATTTCATACTATATTCCTACCACTACTGAATTCCCATGCTCTACTCTTTCAGTGATGCAGAGAAGTTGGCAAAGAAGCAGAAAAGGATTGTCTTTGCATGTTGCATGTTAATTAAAGAAGTCGAAGCGCTAGAAAGTGAAGGACATATTTACTCAACCTCCTTTGCTTATGGTTTTTTATTTATAACTGAAATTTGACATTTGATTTCTTGAGCATAGTTTCTGTCTAATTTTTCACTTTATGTTAAAAGTGTAGGAAAATGCGAGAGATCGATCGAATTTGAATGGTGGTCACAAGTCAATTTGATTTGTTGAAGTGAATGATAGGAAGAGTTTTTGAACTATTTTAAAAGTTTGAATATATTTAGTTTTGTGAAATTCATTCCGAGTATGAACATCTTTAAAGAATTGTCTTATAAGAATGTGTAGTACAAGATATTGTTATTGAAGTTTATTTCAAATCTATACATTTGAATTATTTATATGTAAATTAGTAATTGAAATAATTTGTAAATTATGTGTGATTTTATTAGTATATAAAAGAATTATTTTTCAATAAGAAATTTTTTGGAATATAAATATTTTTGTAGCCAATACTGTGACACTTCAAAATTGTAGCCATAGAATCATCAATTTTGGCATGGATGTTAGCAAAGGATACACTTAAAAGTGTTGTCCTAAAGACACTATACATTGTTACGCTTCAAAAGCATGGCCAAAAAGTAAGAAAAGGTCATGCTTAAAAATGTAGGTTTATCTATAAGAAATTATACATTGTTACGCTTCAAAAGCGTGGCCAAAAAGTAAGAAAAGGTCATGCTTAAAAATGTAGTTTTATCATAAAAAAATATTGCTATATAAGAAATTACAAAGCGTGAGTTTTGTAATGTACCAACCACACTTTTAAGTGTAGCTGATAAGGCAACACTAAAAAAGTGTGCTCTAAAGTCAAAGGTTACGCCTCTTTAGGCCACCCTGGCAAAAGTGTTGCCTGAAGGTAAAAAGTGTGGCCTTTGATCAAAGACAATACTTTTTTCATAATTTTGGGCACACTTTGATGGGGTGTTTAAAAGCTAAAATGGTTTTAGTGGGACTATTGAGAATAGACAGAACCTAACACTATAGGCTTGAGTAGATTGGAAAGGACAGAGGTATCTCACATCATACTTGGTTCCACTTCCCATATAGCAGCTTCAATATGTTGATCCTCATTGCGAAGCCTCTACAGTTTCCCATCAATGATCTCAACCAGAAATTCCTGTCACGATCCAAGTCTAGGGCCTAGACATGACACGGCGAATGGGGAACCCGACGGAACCCCAAACAAGCCTCTTAGAATATCAATCACACATCTGTGGTCACGGAAGCAAAACATCAACAACAAGAGACATAAAGAAGGGAAACGAGACTTAGGGAAGTCATGGATTGAAACGATCTCAAAAAGTGCCCCGAAAATGTGTCTCAAAAGTGCCCAAAAATCATAATTTTCATATATCTCAAAATCCATGCCTGATATCGAAAATCCAACTTCAAATTCTTGTTCAGGGGGGCATAATTGAGCGGGGAATGGGTCTAACCCCGAATTAAAGCAACCGTAGAAAAATTTAAAAATCGCAAGAATGCGATTTCTAGTGAGCTAGCACACCCCAGGCGCGCTAATGTATTATTTTAATGCCCAGTTTTTAGTATGGTCCAAGAATTTTTTGTCTTGGGCCTAAGCCGCCCCATGCATGAAAATACCTATACTTAGCCATATTTTGCCTTCATTTCATCCAAGACATTCTCCAATGCTCTCTCAAACACATAGGCTAATATCTCTCTCAAAATTCAAGTGTCCAAGTCTCTTATGGATCTTCAAGGATTCATCCAAGCTTCAAGTCTCCATTGAAATCTCCATCAAGAAATTCTCCAAAGCTAAGATATATGAGTCTCAACCATTGGGTCCTTTCGCCTAAGATGCCCAAGTTTCCTTTTTTACTTGAATTACATTATTTCAAGTTGATTTACCTATGGGTCTTACTTATTATGAATTAGATTATGAACTATGTTGGGGTTTCATGAAATTGTGACTGTTTTAGCATGTTTTGACCTATGAATCTAAGATCTATTGTGGGATTTAAAGAAGGGTTTTGATGTACATAAAGGTGTTACCAAGGATTGATGGTGCCACGACCCACGCCTATGGCCTAGGATGGGAAACCTGCAGGGACTCCAAGCAAGTCTCTTAACATATCATTACACATCCTTGGTCGCATAAGCAATAAAATAATAATAAAAGATAGAAATAGGAATAACCGGGGCTAAGGGACATCTTTCATAGCATAAACATCATAAAGTACATAGAGTCAAGGCTGATAGCATCAATACATATTTTGTCCAACAACACCTCTAAACATAGAACTTAGTGGGGGCCAAGAAAAGATACCTGGCGCAACCTCACAATCAAGCATACAATAAATAGGAAAGATAGTCTTTATACATAACATAAGGTCAAGTCAATGTCCCCGAATTGGGAGAATCACCCACTTGCTTTGTAGAGAAGTTGTACTAGCTATGTGGAGGAGTAGGATAATCAAGTGGGTCTCTGGTACATATATGGTGGCATTATGTACGCATAGAATATGCGTTAGTACACTTAAATGTACAAAGTATGTAGGATGCAATGCGATAATAGATAACTTACATAGTCAAAATGCATAATTATGCAATAGATGAACATATAACAATATGGCATGAATGAATAATACTTGAAGTAAACATGATTGTTTATAGAATATATTACATATGTAGGAAGAGATCATTATTAGTAACCAACACCTACCATCTCCGTGGTGAGACGATTGAGGTACAAACCCCCCCCAACATGGTTGCATGTGACTACTACCTTCTGAGCGAGGCAATTGAGGTACAACCCCCCCTCCCCCAACGTGGTTGCATGGGCCTACTACCTCCCGAGCGAGGCAATTGAGGTACATACCCCCCAACATGGTATTTCAGGCCTACTACCCAAAGAATGAGGCAATTGATAACCTTCCAACACTATAGCAACTGTTCATGAAATCGAAACATTTATACCATACTTTCATCATCATGAAGTTATTCAAGTCATACGTAATGCATCAGAACATCAACTGCTCAAGAACCCCAAACAGACATTTTACTAAACACTTGGTGGGTGTGTAACTCTAGTGTAAAATCATACAATTAAACAATGAAATCATGCAAGAAATCTTAAAGTAAGTCATCCTACCAATACTTGGTAAAAGCATCATACAATATACATCAAAAACCTTCCTCAAATCTCAAGATAGATCAAAGATTCATAGCTCAAATATGCTGAAACAGTCACACTTTTACAATACCCCTACATAGTTCATAGTCAATTCATAATAGAAACCCATATGTAAAATCAACTTAGAAACATGTATTTTACCTAAAAAGGAAGCTTGGGCACCATGGGTGAAAGGACCCAATGGTTGAAACCCATATACCTTGACTTTAGAGAATCCTTGAAGAAGATTGGAAATGGAGACTTGGAGCTTGACGGAGAATCTTAAGATCCGGATGAGTTTTGGGACTTGCAATTTGAGGTGAAATATTTATCTAAATGTTTGAAGTGAGTATTGGAGAATATTTTGTAAGATATGAGGGTGAAATATGGCTAAGTATAGGTATTTTCATGTATGGGAACACTTAGGCCCAAAATCCAAAAGTCTGAGACCGAGATTGAAAACTGCCAGCAAAATTACACAATAGCTCACTGGAAATCGCATTTTTGCAATTTTTGAATTTGGACACGATTGCTCCAAAATCGGGGTTACACCCATTTCGCACTAAAATTTTGCCCCTTGAACAAGAATACGAAGTCAAATTTTCGATATCATGCAAAGATTTTGAGATATATGAAAATTACGATTCTAGACACTTCTAAGGGACATTTTTGAGCATTTTTTGGGGTCGTTTCAATATCTCTCTTGGAAAAATTTATTTTTGAATGACAAAGAAACGTATATGAGAAGAGTAGTCATGAACAGGTCAGCCCCAACAAGAATACAACCATACACTCAAAACACCAATTTCAAAATCTCAACATAAGTGTTAAAATCACCATGAACTTTGTCAATATAAACATGAATGCATGCAAATGACTTAGGGGCTGAAATATGAGACATGAAATCATATAGAAGATTTAGAATTAGTACCTTAGACTTGAGTAGAATGTAAGAAATAAGTATACCATTTTTGCATGTCTGCTTCAGCCTCCATGTAGCACTTTCGACTTGTTGATTCCTCCAGAGGACCTTAACGGAAGCAATATTCTTATTCCTCAACCTCTTCACTAGTCTATTCAAGATCTCTACTGGAACCTCTTCATATGTCAAATTGTCTCCAACTACCCCCATAACATCAAGAGGCACAATAACATTAGGCTCACCTACACATTTTTTCAACATAGACACATGGAAGACCGGATGAACAAATTCCATTTCACTAGGAAATTCCAACTCATAGGCCATCTTACCAATCCTCCTCATCACCCTATAAGGACCCACAAATCTTGGACTTAATTTACCCTTCCTACAAAAACGAACTACTCCCTTCATGGGTGACACCTTCATGTAGACCCAATCACCAACTTTAAATTCAAGCTCCCTACTTCTCACATCTGCATGAGACTTTTGGCAACTTTGGGATGTTTTAAACGTTTCTCTAATAAACCTTATCTTCTCCATAGCATCAATAACTAGATCCGGACCCAAAAAAGTCATTTCTCCCACTTCAAACCACCCAACTGGTGCTCTACAATGTCTACCATAGAGGGTCTCAAAAGGAGCCATACCAATGCTAGAATGATAGCTATTGCTGTAAGAAAATTCAATCAATGGAAGATGATCATCCCAACTACCCTTAAACTCCAAAATACAAGCCCTAAGCATATCCTCAAGAGTTTGGATAGTTCTTTCAACTTGGCCATCTGTTTGAGGGTGAAAGGTCGTACTAAGCTTTACCTTGGCTCCAAGACCTCTTTGGAAGGACCTCCAAAAAAAAGTGAAGTGAATTGAGTACCACGATCTGATATGATAGAAAATGTCACCCCATACAATCTCACCAACTCATGAATGTACAACTTAGCATAGTCTTCGGCCCCATAAGTAGTATTAACAGTAGGAAATGAGCCGACTTTGTCAATCTATTAACCACAACCCAAATATAATCAAAACCCTTTCTAGTCTTAGGCAACCCAACCACAAAATTCATATTAATTTCCTCCCACTTCCATGTAGGAATCTCTATTTCTTGGGTTAGGTCAACCGGCCATTGATGTTCGACTTTGACTTGTTGGCAACTATGACAACCGGATAAAAATTTGGCAATGTCTTTCTTCATACCTCCCCCGTAAAACACATCCCTCAAGTCTCTATGCATCTTGGTATAACCGGGGTGAATAGAATATAAAGAATTATGAGCCTCATCAAGAATCTGTTCTCTCAAGTCGTAAACACAAGGCACACACAAACTACCTTGGTACCTAAGGTCACCATCTCCCCGTTGGGAGAAAACCTCCACCTTGCCCTCTTTCACCAAGGCCTTCAATTCTAACAAGGAGGGATAAAGATCTTGCTTTGCTTTTACCTCATCAACCAAGGAAGATTTTAAACCATCAACAACCATAATGCCACCATTATCCTCCTCTTCCAACCTAACCCCTAATCTAGCCAACCGATAAACCTGCCCATCCACCTCTTTGCCCCCATCATAAACATGGGCTAGGCTACCCATAAGCACCCCACTCAAAGTATCCGCCACAACATTAGCCTTACTGGGATAATAATGTACACTCATATCATAATCCTTAACAAGTTCTAACTACCTTCTTTGCCTCAAGTTGAGATCATTTTTGAGTGAACACATATTGGAGGCTCTTATGATCGGTAAACGCATCAACATGCACCCCAAAACAAATAATGACGCCATATTTTCAAAGAAAAAACCACGGCGGCCAATTCAAGATCATGAGTAGGATAATTGTTTTCATGCACTTTGAGTTGCCTAGAAGCATAAGCTATTACCTTACTATTTTTGCATCAACACACAACCTAAACAAATCTGAGAGGCATCATAATACACCACAAACCTTCTAAACCTTTCAGTAGAGACAGGATAGCAGCGAAGACAAGCTTATCTTTTAATGTTTGGAAACTCTTTTCACACTCATCGGTCCACACAAACTTGGCCTTCTTTTGAGTCAACCTAGTCTTGGGAGAAGCAATAGTAGAGAACCCATTCACAAACCTCCAATAATAACCCTATAAGCCAAAGAAACTTCTAATGTCCAATGGGGTCAATGGTCTAGGCCAATTTCTAATCACATCTATCTTTTTAGGATCCACCTTAATACCATCCCCCGATACTATGTGACCTAGAAAGGAAACTTCTTTCAACCAAAATTCACACTTCTCATATTTAGCATGTAATTTCTCTTCCCTCAATCTTTGTAGCATTACCCTCATATGATCCACATGCCTCTCCTCACTACGAGAATAGATCAATATATCATCAATGAAGACCACAACAAACAAATAGAGGTAGGGTTCAAAGACCCTATTCATAAGATTCATGAAGATAGCCGGTCCATTGGTAAACCTAAAAGACATAACCACAAATTCTTATTGCCCATACCTAGTCTGAATGGCTGCCTTGGGAATGCCACACTCCCTCACCTTCACTTGATGATACCTGGACCGAAGATCAATCTTACAGAAGTGGCTAGCCCCTTGATAGAGGATAATTATTCTTAATGGTGACCTGACATGATCTGATGTTCACGCTCTAATAAGAAAACAGAAGTCGTCAGCAATTAATCTAACTGAAGGTTAGGTTCGAATCCATAGGGAATACAGGGCTTGAATAAAACACTTCACTACTAATCATTTCAAGCATCAATAACTAAAATCTCTAAATAGGGGATTTTTGTGATTCAAAAACTAAAGTAAAATTATGACTATACTACTTCACAGGAAAGCACTCAATTTTAGGGACAACTAGGGAATTGTATTCCTCATGGTTCGTTGACTTGACAACCCTAGGTAACATAATCAGAATAGAATATTAGCATGCATGACGGTAACTTAGGTTCTTCCAGCCCTCTTGTGAAGGTGAAGGTCGAATTTCACCATGGCGCTTGGTCGATAACCATGGTGTGCCAAATAACAGTTACCAATTGTCCCAATCAACCTCCCCTTAGTCAGGCTCGGTTGGTTAGATGAGAAGACATCGATCAAATCCTGTCATCTACTTCTCTTTTCCTAATCATTGCTAGGCGGGACTTGGTGTTGGCCACCACTAAACAACAATCATAATGAAGGGAAATACACAATACATGCAAAACCGCAATTGTAGAAATGCAATAAACCTTTATCTCCAGACAACTACCCATGGTTCCCACAACCCCAAGTTGTGGGTGCTTAGCTACTCATGGCTAAGGCAAAACAAGCAAACATGCACATATAAGACATAAATGAGAGTTTTACCAATAATGATGAAGAGTGTAGGCACCACAAGTTGCAAAACCAAAAGATTGATTGATCAACATAAGTACAAGGCAAGATTTGCAATCCCTAAAATGGATTTCCCAAGAGAGAAGAATAAACTAACCTAAAAACTAAGAAAAGATTCAAAAGATGATTCTCCAATGTCTCATAGTCGAACTCTTCTCTAAAACCTTAAATTAAACTATATATAGTATTTACAAAATAACCCTAGAATTTACACAGAAAAGATAGCTAGCAGCTGATAAGTCTCACAGGTACGACATGTAGGATAACCTACAAGTCGTAGTTGGGGTCTCGTATTAGGTTCTTGACATCTTGGACTAAACTAGTATGACCCATAGGCACGAGTCTTTACTTGAGCTACGACTCCTATGTCTTAGTGTTTAGTTTTTGGTCCAAATTTTTGGCTCTCTGATTCCTGCTACAAGTCTACCTATATGAGTCACAGTGAAACTTACGACTCGTAAGATGGCCTCGTAGGGGTAACCTCCACTTAGTAGATTTCTAAATTTTTGGTCTCTGATTCTTGCTATGACATACCGTACAACTCTTTTCTTGGACTACGACTCGTAAGTATGCTCGTATGTCCTAAGCTTCAGCAAAATCTGCAACTTTTCTTCAAAAACACATAAACACTATAAAAAGTCGCATTAAGAACCCACAAAATCCCTTGTTTTAGGAATCAAATATGTTGTATTTTGACAGCACATCAATACCCTCAACTTATAAATGTTGCTTATCCTCAAGCGATGACTCGATCTACACAGACAAAGCGAAACACATAGCAGCAATACTAATGGCATATACAACAACTCCTTCTATTCAGTTACCTAACTACTATTTTCAAAATAGGATAGCAAAATTATGAAACAAACAAGAATATAATGAGATACTTGGCAATCCAACTATGATAATCTAGTGAGCATCAACCATCCACAATCACTGGTATAGTCTTATGCTAGTCAAGTAGTGCAAATTCCCTCACTGGAAACAAGTCTCTCATACTCACTCAAAAGCATTTAGAACTCAAGGAATGTGAAAGCATTCTTACTCTCACAATTGAAATTCAATGCATACTGACTAACACCATAGGCTTGCCTCTATACTCATCTTCTAGCTTGGTGATAGAGTGGAGTTGGATCACTTTAGGACTTATAGGCTTGTAACATAGATTCAGGGTGCTTTGGTATGGTATTTTAGCATGTAGTGACTAAACGTTATCCTCGAATCATGTTTACCAACACGTTTTGCTTTCATAGTCCAATCCTTTTTAATCAATCCACCCTTATTCTCCTGTTTTGAACTTTTCTCGAGTGCTTTCATTCTCTTTTTTAGCTGTACCCTGATTTCAATCTCATTTTTGCTATTTTTTTTCAACTCAAGGCACTTTTCTTTTCTTTTTCTTCACTCAGGTTCATACTTTTTCATTTCTTTCTCGATTTCCCAACTAACCACGTTATTATTATTAGTTTACTGCATAAAGGCAACCCTCAACTTAGGCTTTTAGCCTCAGGTGAAGTATATAATATTTATGCCTATAGCCATGGCCACCAACTGCAGCCACCCTTAACTTAGACTTTAGCTTTAATCAAGGTTCACATGTTCAAGGATAGACTAGGGCCAATATCAAGGTATTTCATCAAACAAAGTTAAGTCAGTAGAGTGTAAAAAAAGAAAGATTACATGAGAAGCTCAAAAATTTGGAACAAATGATTCACTCACTCATTTGGTGGGTCATTTAGGCTAAAAGTGGGTTCACTCAAAGAACAAAGGCCTAAGATCCTTTCCATTTCAACCACATCACTAAACCAATCTTAGAGTAACAAGGCAAGTTCTGAGTCCATACAAGATATATGAATGCAAAAAAATAAGTTCACAACACGCATGAAAATTGCATCCACAATCAAATATAGACTCACAGGTCATGCTTTCAGTCTCAGCTTACATTCACAATATCAAAACAAACATTGCCAGATACTCAAAAATGTATGAATGCATCGATAATCACAACCTCAAAAATTTTGAGGGTACCAAATTTTTCATCAAAACTTTAAAAACACGTCTAAAAATTTTGTATATGCCAATAGACAACATTACTATGAATTTACACATTATCTACACTACCTAACATGCCGGTTCAACAGAAAAGTAAACATCAACAAGGAAAAAAAAGCACAACAAAAAAACCTTGGGGTAAAAAATAGGGAAAGTTATGGACTCAAGGCTACTCAGACTTCACCTTAATCTATAACTTCCCATAACCCATCAAAATAGGATACTTTGTCCCAATGTAAAAATACTTAAAATACGAAAATATCTAAACATAACATAGATATACAGACACCAACATTTAAAAACTAGTATCCAAAACCAAAGTAGCAAAACATTATCTAAAAAAAACATCCAAAACCAACATAAAGATAAGAATTGTCTGGCAGCAGGACAAAATATCCACAAAGAAAATGTAAGAATTGGGGTAAAAAAGTCAAACATCATGGTGCATCAGCACCGGTCTCTGGGTGGTCAGCAAGGTCTTGCGGTACCATCTCCTCTGCAGCAGTACCAGAAGTACCCTCTCCATGTAGGGTGTACTGCTTTCGATCTCTTTGAAGAGCTGCAACAATAGCTACTCCTACACTACCTCCTCTGGCATGGGCTCCTCCTCCAGTCTCGGCCTCTTCGTGGTCGGCTCTAGGTCATCACTATGCTCAAGGGGCCTCATTCCATGAACGTCTGGATAGTCGGTAAGCCACTCAAATGCCTCATCACCCGCCAGTGCCACCTCTGGGATTGCAACAAGAGCTACCAATATCTGTGATAATTCGGCCTTAAACATGACCAACTCCTCAGTCACAGTGCTTGTGTCAGCATGCCGAGCTGCCTTAACTCTTTGCTGGACCCTCGCCTCAAATTCATCCACTCGAGCATCCACCTCAATGACTCTCTCTTCTACCAATGCGCGGGTAAATGACTTCATCCTCTACTCGGAGTCCCGTACGGTTTGGTCAACCCATGATCCGACCCGTGCAGATATAGCCTGTAATCTGGACTCCCCCATGGCCATCTATGTAACAAAGCCTGAAAAGCAACAACAGGAATAAGAGGGTCAACCTGTAATGAAGTTGTTGCTGGTGCCGCCATATTGGAGGATGGTGTGGACTCGATCTCCACAGCTGGCATGGGCTCTGTAGCAAATGAGGTAGTGCCAATAGCAGCTGGGGGTGCACTCTGAGTCGGAAGCTTTATTAGGAATGGCTCTAAAATAGGAGAAGTTGCTCAGGGTAAGGCCATCAGGTTGTCGTCAGCCTTTATCAAGTTTGCATCCATGGTGCATGTACCATTTATGTGCAGGTCCTGGTGGGGATCAATAGGAACACCCGTTGTACTACACAAACAATGAATCAATACAGGAAATGGCAATGAGGTATTCGTCCGGATGGCTGCGTCGTGGATCTGCTCCGAGATTATTCGGGCCAAATCTATCTCATAACCAGCCAAGATGCTGGATAATAACGTAGCTCACTCCAAAGTGATCATATTATCCGTGAAAGTGGGCCTGATAAGCCAATGGATAATAGACCACCAAAACTTGGATCGGAAATAGAGGTGGTCCATCACTATAGGATCAGCGTGGTTTTTAACACACGTTGGATCGAAGCCCTCCTAACAAATCTTGCTAGCAATCCACTGTAGAAGCTCCATCCTGGCCCTGATGTCCTTCCCAGTCGCCGCTCTCCTCATATTATCAATACGCCCATCATATTCTGCAGTAGATTAGGGTATGCTTTAATTGAGTCCAAACAGAACCCGACGAATGGTCTCCTCTGAAATAGAAACTCTCCTACCCCTGATTGACACCATTTGTGACCTCGGCTACTCGATCGCCTTCTTGTTCTTCGGCAACCCCCGACGGAGTGAAGCAAGATAAGCAAATAAAACTCACGAACTATGAAGGGGGCATATTTTCCTAGCTACTGTGTGGTCCATCGTAGCCCATGTTTATCTAACTCTACATCCAGCCCATGCACTTTGTCCAACCCCGAGTCATTCAGTCGCGACTCTTCATGAAATTATCGCACCGGTTTGCCCTATCCCTTGGGCTCTAAACCCTGATCATATATCTCCTTTGTCCTTGGGAAACACCATCTGCGGTCGGCTAGGGGTTAGGACTTGACTTCCTCCTGCTGGGTATGGGAGGTTCTCTCCAACTCCTTTTCTGACCCTGAGTATGAGGGAGTCTTTTGTGGTTGGCTGCTATCTGAATCATCCCCATTACCCTGTTGTTCCTCCTCTTCATACTGGGAGGAACTGCTAACTTCCATGGGCGTCTGTGCTGCAAGTGCTCGGGTCTGGGGTCTATTGGCTTCAGGGTCTACTCTGAAACTGTGGACTTCTACAGAGCCTTCGAATTCTCAGTCTCAGAAGATTCATCCATCAACCTCTATTGGAGAGTTTGAATTTCCAGTTTGTCTTTTGGGGGCATTTTATCTGCAAACCAACCAATAACCCATGTGAGCATTAAGATGCATGAATTAGCAACTAGCAAAAAGAACAAAACACAAATAAAAATACAATTCAAAAAACTTCTGATGCGGTAGCAGGTTTTGTAGGTACAAGTGTAGTTACGACTCGTAGTGCTACCTACGAGTCATAACTGACCTCGTAGTAATAGTATGACTTATAAACATGCAATCTGACCTCAGATACAAGTGGTAGTTATGTCTTGTAGAGGAGCCTACGATTCGTAGTCTGGCCTCATACCAAACTTCAGAGAAATTTTTAAGAATTGAGTCAAGATTATAAGACCCCCTATGAGTCGTAACACATACTACAAATCGTATGAGAGTCTCGTATGGGTATTATGAAGAAACAACATGTGACTGATGCTTGCTACGAGGGACCACTACGACTCGTAGGGGAGCCTATGAGTCGTAGGAGTGCCTCGTAGCTTAGAACAGAAGGCACCAATAGTGCCTCTGATTTTCCAACAACAAGCACAAACTAAACACATAGTTCAAACAAATTTGGTACGTATGAGAAATATATAATACTTGGCACATAATTAATTCTATACTAACATAAGAAATTCAAGATGACCATTATCTCCAAGAGTCAAAACCAGTTCCACACTACGTCAAGCACACTGACAACAATATACTTTACAAACTCACACTTTACAACTATAAAACATTCCAAGGGATGCAATTTCCATTCATATCAATTCAATCAAATCCCACAAGTTAAAGCATAAACATTACACCCACACCTCCTGGATTCCAATTCCGACAATAATTTAGACCATGAGTAGGCAACAATCACACAATACATCCCACGAATCATATCTTTCGCATTCACCATCACCCATTCAAGAATTTCAACATGATTCAATTCACAACTCAACACATCAATGCCTAAAAACTCTAGGTTACAAGCTAGTTTAATAATCACTATATGGCATGATTTAACATGATCAAACCAAGCACACACTCATATAGAGAACAAACTCACCACAAAAGATTGCAAAATTTAACCATAGTGATTACTGGTCGATTGGAGAAGTAAACCAAAGCAAAGGAAATTCAAAACCATGCCAAGAACCCTAAGAATAACAACCTCGCCAGAATCTTTGCCGAAAAATGACGTGGGCAGTCGGGATTTTGATCGGAAAAGGGCAATACGGAGGGAATATGGGGAATCCATCGACCTTTAGGGTTATAATTGATAATAGGTTCAAATGTTATTTTTGATCCCTTTTATAAGCAAATCAGGTGGAAATTAAAAATATGTTGATTGGGGCTACGAGACCCTGACTACGATTCATAGGTTATCCTATGACTCATAGATCCCAGTCTCGTAGTAGCCCAAACACTTGCAAAAATGCAGTATCAAAGGAAATTCAAAACCACGCCAAGAACCCTAAGAATAACAACCTCGCCGAAATCTTTGCCGAAAAATGATGTGGACAGCCAAGATTTTGATGGAAAAAGGGGAATACGAAGGGAATATGGGGAATCCATTGACCTTGAGGGTTGTAATTGATAATAGGGTTCAAATGTTATTTAGACCCCTTATATATGAGCAAACTAGGTGGAAATTAAAAATCTGTTGATCGGGGCTATGAGACCCCAACTATAACTCATAGGGCATCCTACGACTCATAGATCCTAGTCTCGTAATAGCCCAAACACTTGCAAAAATGTAGAATCCATACCTGGACACTACGAACCCCTCTTACGATTCGTAATAGACTCTACAAATCGTAATGTTCACTCGTAGTATATGTGCCAACTTCTTATACTCACTGATTCTCTTTACGATACATGACTACGAGGCATAGTGAGGACTACGACTCATAGGCTTGATCGTAGAGGCTTCTCCAAGTGCAATTTTTCAGATCATTAGTACTTCAATTTCACCTGCAATCCAAATTTGAAAATACAATAATTCCCAATATATTACAACTGTACCAATGTCTTTAAACATAAAAACAAACTCACACCTTTTACTTAGAAATCTAAACAACCAAAAACACTTCAAACAAGCCAAAATTATCAACAATGCTTGGGTTGACTCCCAAGAAGCACCTTGGTTAATGTTGTGGCTTGACTTTGTCATCGTCCTTTATCAACTATTATCAAGGATCCATAACTCACTTTTGAGCGCGTCTGGGTATTTCATGCAATGGCAAATATCAAACACGACTTCTGCATCATTTACCCTAAACCACAGTTGACATGAGTCCATATCCACTAGGGCTCTCCTAGTGGCCAGAAAAGGTCTCTCCAAGGTGATGAGCATATCAAAATCAACTTCGCAGTCAAGTATCACAAAATTCGCCGGAAAGATTAATTTATGAACTTTAACAAGCACATCCGAAATGATTCCCTCCGGTTTTTTAGTAGTTTGATCCGCCATAAGCAACCTCATTCTTGTCGGGGTAGGAGTGCCAAGGACAAGCTTTTTAAGTACAACAAGAGGCATTAGATTGATGCTCGTTTTTAAGTCACACAATGCTCTTGCGAACTCAACATCACCAATGGTGCAAGGGATGGTAAATGTGTCGGGGTCCCCTCATTTTTGTACAAGGCATTTAGTTATAATAGCACTACATTGTTGGAGTTCTTGTGAGAACTGTTGGCTCAAGGTGCATTTCTTGGTCACCAAATCTTTCATGTACTGGGCATACCCGGGCATTTTCTCCAAGGCCTCTAAATGGGGACTGTTGATGGAGAGTTGCTTCAACATCTAGAGGAAGTGTTGAATTGACCCTCTTGTTCCTTTTTCCTTAGCCTTTGAGTGAAAGGAGGAGGTGGTTTGGGAATTTATTTACTTTTCTCATGCTCCGTTACCTCTTCCTGTTGCATCCCAACAACCTTCGTATCTTCTCCCTAAACCATGACTTCACCACCAATAACCTTCTCATCAACATAATCCACAATTACCGGTATAGGGGGATCTACGGTGCTCTTGCCACTCCTAGTCATCACTGCCATGTAATGCCTATCATTTCTAGGATTTTGAATCGTATTGCTAAGCAATATACGCTTTTGGCATTGGTTTAATTTTGAAGACACTTGCCCGAACTTTTGTTCAAGTTGCTTAATCGCCACCGAATGAGACTCTATTATTTAGTTAATACTTGAAATATCCGCTTTTAGTCCTTTAAAGTCTCATATTGGTGGTCGGCTCGCTTCAACAACTTTTCGAACATCTTTTCAATCTTAGAGTTACTTGACCCCGTATTACCTTTGTGAGGATCCACATAGGGACCATTCCTGTAGCCCCCTCTTCTCCCCCACTCTACATCTGGCACTCTTTCTCTCTTATTGTATCTGCCCCGATTGTCTCTTTATACCCCATGATGGTTGAAGTTCCGACCTTGATTCTCGGAACCTTGCCGCCTCCAATAGTCCAAATTGGACCCTTGGGGCTTATTCTGGAAACCCGTCGCTTGATTGCTTACAAAACATGCATCCTCATCAAAGAATGAATCTTGACAGAGAGGAGCCTTCAGAGGCTAGTGGGTGACTACTTTCACACTTGCTTGGTTTTGCTTTAAAATCAAATCAATACTTGTGTGAGATTGAGCAAGTTGTTCCATGATCTCTTCGTTCACCTTTGCTTCCTCAGTGTTGCTGTTGACCAAACAAGAAGATTTCATTGCACCTCGCTCTTGTTGACCCCATGCTCTATTTATTTTGACCATTTTCTCCATCCTTGAGGCTATCAATGCAAAAGGTTGGTCTAGGAACTTGCCTCCCATAATTGTGTCGGCGCAAGCTTGACTATTCTCATCAAGCACCCGATAGAAAATCTCAACCAAGGCATCATCAACAATCTTTTGATCACAGACCATCCTTAAGCATTTAGTAAACCTCTGTCATGTTGTGCTAATAAAGTCACCCGATAATTGCTCAAAGTTATTGATTTGGTACTTGAGCTTCAACTTCTTAGATCTTTAGAAATATCTTTCAAGGAATACTCTCTGAAGCTCAGCCCAACTTCTGATAGTACTCGGAGAAAGGTCGGACAACCATACAACTTCATTGCCAGTCAATGATAGTGAAAACACTCTTAAACCAACAACATCAAGAGAAAGATTTTGTGTCCCCATAACACTCTTGCGAACAAACACCATATTTTGAAGATAACAGTGGGGATCCTGCGAAGGTAGCCCTGTGAATAGTCCAAGCTTTTGAAGCATTTCTAGTAACTCACTTGATATTGTGTAACCCACTTGATACCATGAACTTAATATTTGCCAGAAAAGGAGGCAAGACTATGGCATCGATAACGTCCATAGCCATAGGGTTCAACCAATATTGGTTCCATTCATAAGTGTTCTCATTGAAATCCCTTAGTTGTGGCATGTTACCTCTGTTGTGGATTCTCCTATCTTCCCACATCCTCATTCGTATTCATATCCTCCTCAACGTCGATATCCTCATTCACTTAAGCCATTCTTCTTAGTAGTCGGTGGATCTCCAAATTGAGTGGAGCTAAGGGATTGTCTTGGCTCCTTATGTTAGGCATACAACCTAGTACACCCTACAAATAAAATCAAACAACAAAAATAAAAAACAAAAGTAAAATACACACGACTTTAGAAATCAATCTAGAACTAACTAATAGTGATATCAAATCAAAACCTAGCCGAATTCCCCGGCAATGGCGCCACAATTTTGTGACATGATTTGATTTTAACACTCCAATGAGAAAGTTGTCATTGTCAGCAATTAACCTAATCTAAGGTTAGGGGCGAATCTACAGGGAATACAGGACATGACTATAAGACTTCACTATTAATCATTTCAAGCATCAATAATATAAATCTCTAAATGATGGGGGGGGGAGGTTTGTGATTCAAAAACTAAAGTAAAATTACGACTACACTACTATGCAGGAAAAGACTCAATTTATGGACAACTAGGGAATTACGTTTAGTCAGCAACCATGGTATACCAACTAACTATTACTAATTGTCCCAGTCAACCTCCCCTTGATCAGGTTCGGTTGATTAGACGAGAAAACATCGATCGAATCCTATCATTTACTTCCCTTCTCCTATTCGTCACTACCTTGGACGGAATCGTGAAGGTAGGCGGGATATGGTGTTGGCCACCACCAAACAATAATCATAATGAAGGGAAATAAACAAAACATGCAAAACCCCAATCGTAGAAATGCAATAAACCTAGGTTATCTCAATCAACTACCCATGGTTCCCACAACCCCAAGTTGTGGGTGCTTAGATACTCATGGCTAAAGCAAAACAAGCAAACATACACATACAAGGCATAAATGATAGTTTTACCAATAACAATGAAGAGTGTAGGCACCACAAGATGCAAACCCCAAAGCTTGATTAATCAACAATGAGTACAAGGCAAGATTTGCAATCCCCAAAATGGGTTTCCCAAGAGAGAACAATAAACTAACCTAAAAGCTAAGAAAAGATTCAAAAGATGATCCTCCAATGTCTCCTAGTCGAACTCTTCTGTAAAACCCTAACTTAAACCATATATAGTATTTACAAAATAAACCTAGAATTTATACAGAAAAGATAGCTGGCAACTGATAAGTCTTGCAGGTATGACTCGTAGGATGACCTACGAGTCGTAGTCGGTGTCTCGTATTAGATTCTTGGAATCTTGGACTAAACTGGTACGACCTATATGCACAAGTCATTTTTTAAGCTACAACTTGTATGTTCCTCTCATAGTCTTGGTCTTCAGTTTTTGGTCCAACATTTTGGCTCTCTAATTCCTGCTACGAGTCCACCTATACGAGTTGTAGTGAAACTTACGACTCGTAAGATGGCCTCACAGGGGTGATCTCCACTTAGCAGATTTCAAAATTTTTGGTCTTTGATTCTTGCTACGACACTCCTTACAACTCGTATATGACTCGTAAGTGTGCTCGTATGTCCTAAGTTTCAGCAAAATCTGCAACTTTTTTTTTAAAATCATGCCACCTTAACTTTTCTATAAGAAAAATACAAAAACACATAAAAATCATAACAAGTCACATTAAGAGCTCAAAAAATCCCTTTTTTAAGGCATCAAATGTGCTGTATTTTGAAAGCACATCATGAGTTTATTATGTTTCCGGTGGTCAATACACATTCTAAGAGACCCATCCTTCTTCTTACAAACAACATCGGTGCACCCCATGGTGATTGGCTAGGCCTAATAAAATCCTTCTCCAACAAGTCCCTCAATTGCTCCTTCAACTCCTTTAACCCCGCCGGGGCCATACGGTAAGGGGGAATAGAAATGGGTTGAGTATCGGGATGGAGGTATATACCAAAATCTATTGCCCTTTCGGGAGGAATACTGGGAAGGTCATTTGGAAAGACATAAAGAAACTCATTCACCAGTGGAACCGACTCTATGTGAGGGAGTTTGGACTCCACATCCCTAACCCGGACCACCATATCATGACTCTCCCATTCAAGGATGTGTTCATTTTGGAATTGGAATTTTACCATACGAGTTCTACAATCAATAGTGTCATAGTATGTACGCAACCAATCCATCCCAAGAATAACATCAAAATCAACCATATCTAGCTCAGCAAGATCACAAGGCTATATTTTATGCAACTTGAAAATGGGATAATTTACATAGACCTTACTAGCAACAATAGATGCACTAAATAGGGATAGACACCTCATAAGACTGACACAACAATTTGGGTTCAACATGAAACGTTTTGGCAATAAGAGAAGTAACAAAATTAAGAGTGGCATCCGAGTCTATCAATGCATATACATCAAAATCAAAGACTTTTATCTGTGAGGATATTGGGTACCTCATCAACCTATTGCCTCCCATGTAAAGCACAAAACTGATTGTGTGTTAGGGAACCACCTTGTTGGCCTCCCTTACCCAAAGTAACCGCATTAACTCCCCAGCCTTGAGGATGAACATCTTTACCCTTGATCAGGTTACGAGGGCAATCCATTATCTTGTGGCCTATTTCTCTATAACTATAGCAAGCATTAGTAGCCCTCAGGAACGGGCCACCATGACCCTTACCACATCTTCGACAGACGAGTCTAGGAATCACACCACCACTCTCTTGGGGCCTTGGGTAGTCATTGGCAAATCTCCCACTAGGAACATGAGAAGACCCTTGGCCTTGGTGAAACCAGCTACCCTTGAGGCCTTGGAACTTGCCATCAAAACGGGCCCTCTTAGCCTCATGACCCCTTCTCTTCCTTAATTTCTCCCCTCCAATTGTTCGGCATAAGTCATCAAGCGGGACAAATCCACGTCATTAATCAACATGACGGTATGACATTCTTTAGTCACCAAATAAGATATACCTATCACAAACTTATTCATTTTAGATCTTGGGTCGGCAACAAAGTGTGGAGCACACTTTCAGAGTTAGTTGAACTTGACGGCATACTCCCTCACACTCATAAATCCTTGCTTTGAGTTCATGAACTCCACCAATTTGGCTTCCCTATGTCAAGAAGGAAAACGTGATTGTGGAAAGCCACCTTAAACTCCTCCCATAGTATCAAATTATTGTTCTTCTTCTCCTCCTTCCATTGAGTGTACCAAATTTAATCCACTCCCTTGAGTTGGTATGACGCCAACTCCACCTTTTCTTCTGACCTCACGACCATTATGGACAACACCATGTAAACCTCATCAATGAATTCTTGACGGTCCTCATCCACTATAGACCTATTAAACTTTGGTGGGTTCATCATTATGAAGTCTCACCGGTGATGTTGGAGTAAAAGCATGAGGGGCTTGGACCCTTTAGTTGGCTTGATTAGCCACAACTTATGCAAGCAAAGAAAGAATATCTCGAAGCTCACCATGAGTCAGTTGTTCCTCAAGTGTGCGGGATCTTCTTCCCTTGTGATAGGCATGATTTAGAATAGGAAAGAACAATCATTAGGGTGTAAAAACCTTACCTTAACTTCTATTACATGACATAGAGTAAGAAGAAGAAAAACATTTCCTAAAATGTCTCACAACCTCTTACATATAGTTGTTGTGCACAACACAACCATGAATAAGACTCTAATCGACACGGTTTGTTGGATGTTGAGGACCATTAACAAGCTAGTGCTTTGATACAAAGTTTGTCACGACCCCACCCAAGGGCCTAGACGTGAAAAGGCGCATGGGGAACCCGAAAGGACCTCAAGCAAGTCTCTTAACATATCATTACATATCTTTTATAGTGGAAACATTAAAATAACAATAAAAGATAGAAATAGGGATAACCGAGGATATGAGACATCTTTCATATAATAAAACATTATAAGGTAAAGAGAGTCAAGGCTCATAGCATCAATACATATCTTTTCTAACAACACCTCTAAATATTGAACTTAGCAGGGGCCAAGACAAGCAACCAGGCTTACCCTCACAGTCAAGCATACAATAAATAGGAATGATAGTTTTATATACAACAGAAGATCAATCCATTGTCCCCGAAGTGGAGGACTCGCCACTTTCTTTGTAGAGAAGTCGTACTAGCCACGTGGAGGAGGAGGTGGATGAAGTGGGGTTCCGATCTCTACATATTGACATCATATAGGCATAGAGTATGCGTTAGTACAATAGAATTTACTAACTATGTAGGATGCAATGTAACAATAGATAAGCAACATAGTCAAAATGCATAATTAGGCAATAGATGATCATATAATAATATGACAAGCATGAATGATACTTGAAGTAAATATGCTTGTGTATAGTATATATTACATGTGTAAGAAGAGGCAATTATTAGTAACCATGGGCTACCACCTCCTTGGCGAGTCAATTGAGGTACAAACCCCTCAACATAGTTGCATGGGTCTACTACCTCCCGAGCAAGGCAATTGAGGTGCAAACACTCCAACATGGTTGCACGGGCCTACGACCTCCCGAGCGAGGCAATTGAGGTACAAATCCCCCAACATAGTTACACGGGCCTACTACCTTCCAAGGAGGCAATTGAGATACATACCCCTCAACATGGTAGTTTGGGCCTACTACCCCCCAAATGAGGCAATTAATCAACTTCTAACACCATAGGTACTTTTCATGAAACGAACACATTTATACCATACTTTCATCATCATGAAGTCATTGAAGTCATAGGTCATCCATTAGAACATCAATGGCTCAAGAACACTACCAGACATTTTATCAAATACTTGGTGGGTGTGTAATACTAGTGTAAAAGCATGCAATTAAAGAATGAAATCATGCAATAAATCTTGAAGTGAATAATCCCACCAATACTTGGTAAAATCATCATACAATATACATCAAAATCCTTCATCAAATCTCAAGATAGATCAAAGATTCATAGCTCAAAACATGTTAAAATAGTCACATTTTTTCAAAACCCCATCATAGTTCATATTCAAATTCATAATAGAAAACCCATATGTAAATTTAACTTAGAAACATGTATTTTAGGTGAAAAGGAAGCTTGGGCACCATCAGTGAAAGGATCCAATGGTTGAAACCCACATACCTTGACTTTGGAGAATCCTTGAAGAAGATTGGAAATGAAGACTTGAAGCTTAAATGAGAATCTTAAGACCCAATTGAGTTTTAAGACTTGAAATTTGGGGTTAAATATTTGTCTATGTGTTTGAGTGAGTATTGGGAAATGTTTTGTAAGATATGAGGGTGAAACAGGCTAAGTAGAGGTATTTTCACGTATGTGATCACATAGGCCCAAGAACCAAAAGTACTGGACCAAGATAGAAAACTCGCAGCCAAAATACACTATAGTGCGCACTTGGTGAGTCGTGCCAGGGGCACGAATGCTCGCTGGTAATCACATTTTTACGGTTTTTAGATTTTGATATTGTTACTTTGAAATCGGGATTAGAACTACTCCCTACTCAATTTTTCCCCTGAACAAGAATATGAAATCGAATTTTCGATATCACGCACAACTTTGAGATATATGGTAATACAATTTCGGGCACTTCGGAGCCACATTTTCGAGCATTTTTTTGGATCGTTTCAGATGGATGGTTTTATATTGAACTTTCTTGCATAATTTTATCGCCAAATTGCATAGTTTTACAATAGCTCTACACACCCATCAAGTGTTTGATGAAATGTTCGGTTATGATTTCTTGAGAAATTGAATGTCCAATGAATGTCTTATGAGATGAATCACTTTATGATGATGAAAGGAATGTATGTCTATGATATTCTCCTATATTGTGTTGGAAATTGACCATGCCTCGCTCAGTGGGGTTGTGAGCTTTAGAACTATGTCGAGAGGTTTGTACCTTGATAACCATGTCGAGGCGCTTGTACCTTCAAAACTAGGTTGAGGGGTTGGTACCTCAATTACCATGAGTTTTAGGGTGAGAAAATCCACCAATCAATCAAGGGGTTTGTACCTTGATATCTGAGTTGAGGGTTTGGTACCTCAATTACCATGGGTGGTAGGGTGCGACGATTTACTAACCAATTGAGGGGTTAGTACCTCAATAGACTATGAATTCTATAATGAAGGTCTCTTCATGCACATGTATAATGTTCTATGTAAACATGATTTACTTCAAGCATCTTCCATGCATGCCATATTATTATATGCTACTGATTGCCTATGTTTATGGAATTGGATTATGTTGCTTATCTCTTGTTGCATTGCATCCAACATACTTAGTACATTCAAACGTACTAACACATACTCCATGCCTACATGATGTCACAATGTAGGAACCCGATCCCCACTTGAGCGTCTTTCTCCACGTGGCTAGTACTATTCCTCTCAAGCTAGTTGGTAAGTCCTCCATTTCAGGGACAATGTCTATGGTCTCATGCTATGTACTAAGACTATCATTCTTTTATGTATGTATTGACTATGAGGGTGAGCATGGTTGCTTGTCTTGGCCCCTACTCCTATCTAAGTTTTAGAGGTGTTATTGGACATGTTATGGTTTAAGCCTTGACTCTCTTGTTTTGATGTTTATGTTATGAAAGTTTCCCTTTAACCCTTTTTCCTTTATTACTAATCTAATTATGTTATTAAATTGCTTCTACGACCAATGATATGTAATGATATGTTAGGAAGTTTGCTTGGGGTCTCTTCAGGTTCCCCATGCATCGTATCACATCTAGGCCCTAGGCTTGGGGCATGACAAATATGGTATTAGAGCACTAGGTTGTTAATGGTGCTTGGCTTCCAACACAATGCGTCGATTAGAGTCTTGTTCATGGTTGTGTTGTGCACCAAAACTATGAGCAAGAGGCTATAAGTCGTTTTAGGAAATGTTTCCCTTCTTCATGTTCTAGTAGTGCTATAGAGTTAAAGTAAGTTTCCCTACCCCCTCTAACAATTGTTCTTTGCTGTGCTAGATTATGCCTAACATAAGAGGAAGAAAGGCCCACATTCGCGAGGGACAACCGAGTTATGGTGAGCTCTAGGATGCTCTCACCTTGCTAGCACAAGTTGTGACTAATCAAGTCAATCAAGGGGCTCAAGCCCCTCATGGTCCTACCTCAGGATCTAGGATTCGAGACTTCATGAGGATGAACCCACCGGAATTCTATGGGTGAAAATTAGATGAGGACCCTCAAGAGTTTATTGGTGAGGTCTACAAGGTATTGGCTATCATGGGTGTTAGATTAGAAAAGAAAGTGCAGTTGGCGGCCTACCAACTCAAAGGGGTAGCACAAATATGGTTTAATCAATGTAAGGAGGAGAATGTAATCAACGATGTGGTGCTTCGGAAGGAGTTCAAGGCAGCTTTTCTTAATCAATTATTCCCTCTTGAGCTTAGGGAGGCCAAGATGGTGGAGTTTAGGAATTAGTAACAAGGTTCTACGAGTGTGAGAGACTATACCCTCAAGTTCAATCAACTCTCTAAGTATGCTCCCCACTTGGTTGCCAACCCAAGGTCTAGAATGAAAAAGTTCGTGATGGGTGTATCCGATTTAGTAGGTGAGGAATGCTGGTCTACTATGTTGATTAGTGACATGGATTTGTCCCGTTTGATGACCTATCCTGAACAAATGGAGGAGGAAAGGTTGAGGAAAAAGAGGAGTATTGAGGCCAAGAGGGGTCGTTTTGAGGGAAAGTTCCAAAGTTGAAAGGGTGGTCGGTTCCATCAAGGCCAAGGGTCTTCTCATGCTTCTAATAGGACATTTACCAATAACTTCCCAAGGGCCCAAGGTGTTAGTGGTGTGGTTCCTAATAATGTGTGTACAAGATGTGGTAGGGCTCATGTGGGCCATATTTGAAAGACTGTAATGCATGTTATGGATGTGGGGAAGTTGGTCACAAAAAGATTAATTGTCCTCGTAACCACAACAAGGGTAAGAGGTTTGTCCACAAGGTGCAGATCCAGTTCCTCTAGGGAGAGGTGTTCATCAAGGCGGTGCCCCAAGGCACAATCGGTTCTATGCACTATATGGGAGGTAAGGGGTTGAGGAGGTTCCCCATGTCTTCACCGGTATGTTAAAAGTCATTGTTTTGATGTGTATCCATTATTTGATCTGGGTGCCACTCTTTCTTTAGTTACCCCTTTTGTTGCCAGAAATTTCCATGTTGAGCCCGAATTGTTGTGTGAGTCTTATGAGGTATCTACTCCGATTGGTGAATCTATTGTCGCTAGAAAGGTTTATTGAAATTGTCCTATTTGCATTTTGCATAAGATATTGCCTTGTGATCTTCTTGAGTTGGAAATGTTGAATTTTGATGACATTTTTGAGATGTATTGGTTGCATACATACCATGCCTTTATTGATTGTAGAACCTGTAGGGTCAAATTCCAGTTCCCTAATAAATTCGTTCCTGAGTGGGAGAGTCATGATGTGATTTTCAAGGGTAGGTTTATCTCTTGCATTAAAGCCCGTAAGTTGATCTTTAAGGGGTGCCTCTATCATCTTGTGAGGTTATGGGATATGGAATCCAAGGTCCTTCCTATAGAATCGGTTCTGATTGTAAATGAGTTCCTTGATGTCTTTCCAAATGGCCTTCCAGTGTTCCTCCCAAAAGGGAAATAGATTTTTGTATAGACCTCTATCCCAATACTCAACTCATTTCTATTCCCCATTACCGTATGTCCCTGCAGAGTTAACGGAGTTGAAGGAGCAATTGAGGGATTTATTTGTCTCTAAGATTGATCTTTGGTTCGGGTACCATCATGTGAAGGTGAGGGAGTGTGATATTCCTAAGAAAACATTCCAGACTAGATATGGGCATTATGAACTTTTTGTGATATGGTTTGGGTTGACCAATACACCAACTATCTTCATGGATCTTTTGAATAGGGTCTTCAAACCCTGCCTTGATTCATTTGTTGTGGTTTTCATTGATAATATTTTGATCTATTCGCATAGTGAGGAGGATCATAAGGGTCATTTGAGAGTGGTTCTACAAAGATTAAGGGAAGAGAAGTTGTATCCCAAGTATGAAAAATATGAATTTTGGTTAAAAGAGGTTGCCTTTCTGGGTCTTGTGGGGTCGGGGGACAGTATTAAGGTGCATTCTAAAAAGACGAATGTGATTAGAAATTAGCCTAGACCATTGACTCCGTCGGATATTAGGAGCTTCTTGGGCTTAACAGGTTACTACCGGAGTTTCGTGAATGGGTTCTCTTCTATTGCTTCTCCTATGACTAAGTTGACTCAAAAGAAAGCCAAATTTATATGGACCAATGAGTGTGAAAAGAGTTTCCAAACATTGAAAGATAAGCTTGTGTCCACTCTTATATTGTTACTACCAAAAGGGCTTGAAGGGTTTGTTTTATAATGTGATGCTTCAAGGCTTGGTTTAGGTTGTGTGTTGGTCATATTGGAAAGGTGATAGCCTATGCTTATAGGGAACTCAAAGTGCATGAAAAGAATTATCCTACCTACGATCTTGAATTAGCCGCCATGGTCTTTGCTTTGATAATTTTGCGTCACTATTTGTATGGGGTGCTTGTTGATGTGTTCACCGATCATAAGAGTATCCAATATGTCTTCACTAAAAGGACCTCAACTTGAGACAAAGAAGGTGGCTAGAACTTCTTAAAGATAATGATATGAGTGTGCATTATCATCCCGGTAAGGCTAATGTGGTGGCAGATGCTTTGAGTAGGGTGTATATGGGTAGCCTAGCTCATGTTGATGATAGTGGCAAAGGGGTGGCTAAGGAGGTCCATCGGTTGTCTAGATTGGGGGTTAGGTTGGAAGAGGTTGATAATGAGGGTGTTGTAGTATTTGATGGATCTAAATATTGATTGGTTGAGGAGGTGAAAGCTTAGCAAGATCTTGACCCCGCTTTGTTAGAATTGAAGGCATTGGTAAAAGATGGTAAAGTGGAGGTTTACTCACAAGGGGGAGATGGTGCCCTTAGATACCAAGGTAGGTTATATGTGCATTGTGTTGATGGCTTGAGAGAAACGATTCTTTATGAGTCTCATGGTTCTTCCTATTCTATTCACCCCGGTTCTACTAAGATGTATGGAGATTTGAGAGAGGTATATTGGTGGGAAGTTATGAAGAAGGGCATTGCCAATTTTTTTTCCAGTTTCCATAGTTGTCAATAAGTTAAAGCCGAGCACCAAAGGCCGGGTAGCCTAGCACAGGACATAGTGATTCCTACATGGAAGTGAGAGGAGATTAATATGGATTTTGTGGTTGGGTTGACCAAGAGTAGAAAGGGTTTTGATTCCATTTGGGTTGTCATTGATAGGATGACAAAATTGGCTCACTTTCTATTTGTTAAGAACACATATGGGCCTGAAGATTATACTAGGTTGTACGTTTATGACTTGGTGAGGTTGAATGGGGTTCCTTTGTCCATCATATTGGATCATGGTGCTTAATTTACTTAACATTTTTGAAATTCCTTTCAGAGGGGTCTCGGCACAAAGGTTAAACTTAGTACGGCCTTCCATCCTCAAATGGATGGCCAAGATTAAACAACTGCCTGGACACTTGAGTTTAAGGGTAGTTAGGATGATCATCTTCCACTGATTGAGTTTGCTTATAACAATACTTATCATTCTAGCATCGGTATGATCCCTTTTGAGGCTTTTTATGGTACGCAGTGTAGATCACCAATTGGGTGGTTTGAAGTCGGAGAGGTAGCATCATTGGGTCCAGATCTGGATATGGAGGCCCTTGAGGAGGTTGGTATTATTAGAGAAAGGTTGAAGACGGTCCAAAGTTGCCAAAAGTCCTATGCTAATGTGAGGAGAAGGGATCTTGAATTCAATGTTAGTGATTGGGTCTATATGAAGGAGTCACCCATGAAGGGTGTTGTTATATTTTGGTAAGAAGGGCAAGTTGAGTCCAAGATATGTGGATCCTTATAGGTTAATGAAGAGGATCGGTAAGGTAGCTTATGATTTGGAGTTACCTAGTCAGATGGATTTGGTTCATCCGGTCTTTCATGTATCCATGTTGAGGAAATGTGTGAGAGACCCTAATGCTATTCCTCTTAATGTTGTGGGTGTTGTCGAAGATAACATGACTTATGAAGAGGTTCTGGTTCAGATTTTGGATAGACAAGTGAAGAGGTTGAGGAAAAAGGATGTGGCTTCTGCTAAGGTCCTTTGGAGGAATCAACAAGTTGAAAGTACTACTTGGGAGGCCGAAGCGGACATACAAAAGCAATATACTTATCTCTTCCATTCAATTCAATCCTACTGTATGAATTCTAAGTCCTCTATATGATCTCAAGTCTTCAATTCAGCCCTCATGTCATTGCATAACTTCATGTTTAAATTGAAAAGTTCGTGATGATTTTACACTCCTGTTGAGATTTTCGAAATGATGTTTAAGGGAATTGTCGCATCCTTATGTGGGATGAAATTTTCATTTTTAGGTCACTCATATACCTTTCTTTGACATTCGAGGATGAATGTTCCCAAGTGGAAGATATTGAAACGACGTCAAAAAGTGCCCAAAAAAAGTGTCTCGGAAGTGCCCGGAATTGTAATTTCCATATATTTCAAAATCCATGCATGCTATCAAAAATCTGCCTTCATATTCTTTTGTTTGAGGAAAAAATTGAGTGGGTAATGGGTCTAACCGAATTTAAGAAAGTGCGCCCCAGGGGAGATGCGCCAAGGGCGCACTAGTGTATCATTTCTGTGCCTAGTTTTTAGTTCAGTCCAAGAACTTTTGGTCCTGGGTTTGAGCTCCCCATGTGTCAAAATACCTATACATAGCCATATTTCACCTTCATATCATCCAAGTCATTCCCCAATACTCACTCAAACACTTCGACTAATATCTCTCTCAAAATTCAAGTGTCCAAGTCTCTTATGGATCTTAAGAAATTCATCCAAGCTTCATGTCTCTATTCAAATCTTCATCAAGAAATTCTCCAAAGCTAAGATATGTGGGTTTCAACCATTCGATCCTTTCACTCATGGTGCCAGAGCTTCCTTTTTATTAGAATTGCATTATTTCAAGTTGATTTACCTATGGGTCTTGCTTATTGTGAATTAGACTATGAACTATGTTGGGGTTTCATGAAATTGTGACTGTTTTAGCATGTTTTGAGCTATGAATCTAAGATTTATTATGGGATTTGATAAAGGTTTTTGATGTATATTGCTTGTGGGTTTTACGAAGTATTGATGCATGGTTTTGCATTGAATTTTCTTGCATGATTCATCCCTAAATTGCATGGTTTTATAAAAGCACTACACACTCGCCAACTATTTGATGAAATATCTGATTATGATTTCTTGAGAATTTGAAGGTCCAATACATGTCTTATAAGATGAATGACTTTACGATGATGAAAGGAATGTATGTTTATGATATTCTCGTATATTGTGTTGGAAATTGACCATACCCCAATCGAGGGGTTGTGAGCCCAGGTAACCATGTCGAGGGGTTTTTACCTTGATAACCATGTCGCGAGGTTTATACCTTGATAATCGGGTTGAGTGGTTGGTGCCTCAATAACCATAGGTGGTAGGGTGAGATGATCCACTAACCAATCAAGGGGTTTGTACGTTGAAAACTGCGTTGAGAGGTTGGTACATCAATCACCGTGGGTGGTAGGATGTGAAGATCCACCAACCAATTAAGGGGTTGGTAGCTCAATAGACTATGAATTCGATAATGAAGGTCTCTTCTTGCATATGTATAATGCTCTATGTAAGCACGATTTACTTCAAGCATCTTCCATGCATGCCATATTGTTATATGCTACTCATTGCCTATGCTTATGCATTTCAATTATGATGCTTATCTCTTGTTGCATTGCATCCTATATATTTAGTATATTCAAACATACTAATGCATATTCTATGCCCACATGATGTCACCATGTAGGAACCGGAGCCCCACTTGAGCATCTTTCTCCACGTGGGTAGTAAGATTTCTCCTAAGCTAGTTCGTGAGTCCTCCATTCTGGTGACAATGACTATGATCTCATGTTATGTACTAAGACTATCTTTCTTTTGTGTATGTATTGACTATGAGAGTGAGTTCACTTACTTATCTTGGCCCCCTCTCCTATCTAAGTTTTTGAGGTGTTGTTGGACATGTTACGTATTGAGCCTTGACTCTCTTGTTTTTATGTTTATGTTATGAAAGTTCCCCCTTAGCCCTTTTGCCCTTATTTCTAATCTAATTATGTTGTTTAATTGCTTCCGCGACCAATGATGTGTAATGATATGTTAAGAGGCTTGTTTGGAGTCACTTCGGGTTCCTATTCGTCGTGTCACGTCAAGGCCCTAGGCTTGGGTCCTGACATGAATAATAATAAAACATTCAAGAGTTAAGATCATAGTACAATTGCATCAATTGTTCGAACAACACCTCTAGCATAGATTGGGCGGTACCAAGACACTTCCTAGGCTCACCCTCATAGTATCAAATGTTCAACATAAAGAGATAACAAAGGAAGAGTAGTATAGCTAGTGTCCCTAAACTTGAGGACTCACCAAAGCTTGTCTTCAAGATGCCAAACTAGCCACGTTGAGGATGATCAAGAAGAGCTCCGGTCCCTACATGGTGATATCATGTGGGCATAGAGTATATGTTAGTACGTTTGAATGTACTAAGTATGTTGAATGTAATGCAAGAAGACACAACCAACATAGTCAAAATGCATAATTATAAATGAGTGTAATAGCAATATGGCATGCATGATCAATGTTTGAAGTAAAACATGCTTGTAAAACATATAACTTGCAAATACAGTTTATATGTGTAGGAAAAGACCATATCCACATACCCCAAGAAAGCTTTACTTCAACTCTAAGGCATGCCATCCCCTTGGAAGGTGATTGAGGTACATACCCCTCAACAAGGTAGATAGGCATGCCACCCCATCATAGTGGTCAAGGTACGTACCCTCAACAAGGTAGATGGGCATACCACCCCCTATCATACTGGTCAAGGTACATACCCCTCGACAAGGTAGATGGGCATACCACCCCCCATCATAGTGGTCAAGGTACATACCCATCGACGAGGTAGATGGTCATACCAGCCCCATCATAATGGTTGAGGCATGTCACCCACTCAACAAGGTGTGGTCAACTTATAACACTATAGATACTTTTCATGAATGAAACATATATATACATTCCCTTAATGATCATTGAGCAACTTGACTTATAAGCCATGCAATAGACCATCAATAACTCAAGAATTCATGTCAAAAAATTTTGTCAAACACTTGGCGGTTATGTAATGCTAGTTCAAAATCATGCAATTGAAGAGTGAAATCATGTGATAAAACTTAATGTAAATCAACCCAAAAACACATAGTAAAACCCTCATGCAAGATATCTTGAAATATCTGATCAAAGCTCATAATATATTACAGTTTCATAGCTCAAAACACGCATAGTAACAATAGACAAACCGTCTCATAGTATAATCTTGAAATAGGTAGACATATGTTTCCAATCATCATTTCATAGACCCCAACATAATTTGTAATCATAATCCATAATAAGTGATACCCATAAGTAACGCAACTTGAAAATATGTTATTTTAATAAAAAGAAAAGGTTGGGCACCACGGGTGAAAGGACCCAATGATTGAAACCCACATACCTTGAATTTGTGGATTTCCTTAATGTAGATTTGAATGACAACATGAAGCTTGAATGAAGTTCTTGAGATCCAGAATTAAGCTTGGAACACTTGAATTTTGATGGAATATTTGGTTAAGTGTTAGAAAGGGTTTTGAGAGAGTCTTGAGTGATACAAAGTTGAAAATGGCTAAGTGTAGGTGTTTTTATGCATAAAAGGGCATGGATCCAAGACCCCAATGCCTTAGGGTCGAGATGAAAAATTAAATGCAAACATACTTAATGACATGTCTGCATTGCGGAGGCATCATCTAGAAATTGAAAATTTGGTGAAAATCACTTTTCGCTATGGGTCTTCAAAAATCCAGGTTATACCCATCAATTTTGCTAACTGATCAAGAATATAGAGTCGGTTTTTTGATATTATGCATACATTTTGAGATATATGGAAATTACGATGATGTGCATTTCATAAGCACATTTTTAGGCCTTTTTTGGGCGTTTCAATATCTCCCCATTGGGAACATTAGTTCCTGGATGTCAAAGAAATGTACAAAAGAGAAGTAAATATGAAAATTTCAGCCCAACATGGATGCAACAAATACACTTAAACATCATTTTGAAAAATCTCAACTTAAATTTCAAAATCATCATGAATTTGTTATCATAAACATGAATGCATGCAACATGATATTAGGGCTGAAACATAGGACTTGAAATCATACACAGGGCTTAATTTGCTATCTTAGTCTTGAATAGAATGAAAAGAGGTATGTATATCGCTTCTTTATGTCACTCTGGCTCCCTAAGTGACGCTTTCGACTTTGTTGGTTCCTCCAAAGAGCATTAATGGAAGCCACATCTTTGTTTCCAACCTCTTCACTTGCCTATAGAAATCTCCACAGGGACCTCCTCATAGGTCAAATTATCTTCTACAACACCCACAATATCTAAAGGCACAATAGCACTTGGGCCACCCATACACTTCCTCAACATAAACATATGGAAGACCGAATGAATCATACTAATATCAATGGCAACTCCAACTCGTAGGCTACCTTACCGATCCTCTTCAACACCCTATAAGTACCCACAAACCTTGGGTTTAATTTCCCTTTCTTGCCAAGACGTACCACACCCTTCATGAATGAGACCTTCAAGTAAACCCAATCACTAACCTTAAGCTCAATATCTCTCCTTCTCACATCGGAATATGACTTTTCCCCACTTTGAGTCATCTTCAAGTTTTCCCTTATAAACCTCACTTTCTCCAATGTTTCCATAACCAAATCAGGTACAATCAAAGCCATCTCATAAACCTCACCATGGTACCTTCCCATAGTCTCTATCTACTCTCATGAAATCGGGAAGAACATAATAGGTTGAATCATGAGCCTCTCTCAAAACCAACTCCCTCAAGTTCCAAACATTAGGTACACATAATCTACCTTGGTACCTAAGGTACCATCTCCCCCTTGGGAGAAAACCTCCACTCTATCCTCATTCACAAGGTCCTCAACTATACCATGGGGTCAAGGTCTTGTTTTACCTTTACCTCCTCAATCAAGGAAGATTTAGAACCATTAACAACCACCATATCCTAATTATCAACTTTATCCAACCTCACCCCCAATCTAGCTAACCGGTGAACTTCTCTAGCCACCTCTTTGTCTCAAGTTAAGATCTTTTTGGGTGAACACATATTGGAGACTCTTTTGGTTAGTAAACACATCAACATGAACCCCATATAAGTAGAGATGCAAAATTTTCAAAGCAAATACCACGACAGCCAATTCAACATCATGGGTGGGATAAATCCTCTCATGTACATTAAGTTGTTTAGATCCATATGCTATCAACTTACAACTTTACATCAAAACGCACGCCAAACCAATTCTTGAGGCATCAAAATATACCACAAACATTTCCAAACCTTCTGGTAGAGCCAAGGTAGGAGTAGAGACAAGCTTATCTTTCAAACTTTGGAAACTCTTCTCACATTCATCGGTCCACACCAATTTCGCCTTCTTTTGGGTCAACTTAGTTATAAGAGAAGCAATAGAAGAGAAACCATTTACAAACCTCCAGTAATAACCCACCAAACCCAAGAACTTCTAATGCCTGACGGAGTCAAAGGTCTACACCAATCTTTAATCACCTCTGTCTTCTCAAGATCCACCTTAATACCATCACCCAACACCACATTCCCTAGAAAAGTAACCTCTTTCAACCAAAACTCACATTGCTAATACTTAGCGTACAACCTCTCCTCCCTAAAGATTTGCAACACCACCCTCAAGTGCTCCACATGCTCCTCCTCACTGTGGAAATAAATCAAGATATCATCAACAAAAATTACCACAAACATTTCAAAGTAGGATTTAAAGACCCTATTCATGAGATTCATAAATATAGGTGGTGCATTAGTCAACCCAAAAGACATAACCACAAACTCAAAGTGCCCATACCTAGTCTGGAAAGTTGTCTTGGGAATGTCACACTCCCTCACCTTCACTTTGTGCTACCTGGACCAAAGATCAATCTGAGAAAAGTGACTAGCCCCTTGAAGTTGATCAAAAAGATCATTAATCTTGGTAGAGGGTACTTATTCTTTATGGTGACACTATTAAATTATCGTTAATCAATGCACATTCTAAGAAAACTATCCTTCTTCTTCACAAATAACACCGGTGCACCCCAAGGTAACTTACTAGGCCTTAGAAAACCCCTTTTCCAACAAATCTGTCAGTCTCACTTTCAACTCCTTCAACTCTGCCGAGGCCATACGGTAAGGGGGAATAGAAATGGGTTTGGTATAGGGAAGGTGGTCTATAAAAAAATCTATTTTCCTTTCGGGAGAATACCAGGAAGCTCATCAGGGAGGACATCAAGAAGCTCATTAACAACTTAAACTGACTCAATAGGAAGGACTTTGGACTTAACATCCTAAACACTCAGAAAATGATAGAGACAACCCTTGGAAATCAACATTTGGACTTTAAGACAAGAAATTAATCTACCATTGACCACCATAACATGACCTTCCCACTCCAAGATGAGTTCATTAGGGAATTGGAACATAACCCTACGGGTTCTACAATCAATAGAAGCATAATATGCATGCAACCAACCATCCTAAGAATGACATCAAAATTCCCCATATCTAATTCAATAAATTCACAAGGCAATATTTCATGCAAAATAAACACGGGAAAATTTCTATAGACCCTTCTAGCAACAATGGACATACCAACCGGGTGGACACTTCATAAGGTTCACACAATAATTCTGGACTATCATAAAGTTTTTTGGTAACGAATGGAGTAATGAAGAAAAGAGTGGCAACCGGGTCTATCAATACATACACATCAAAATCAAAAACCTATAACATACCTTGTAAAGCACCATGCCAAGTCTTGTCACCCCTAGAGGGGTATGGTTGGAAATGTCAACGGTAATCCCCATTATCCTTAGTAACCCATGGACAATGTCCCAACTCATGTCTTTTTTACAACACTCAAAACATACACTCGAATCGGCCACACAATCTCTCAGATAGTACACTTCCATATTTCACGAACCAAGCCTAGGGCCTAGACGTGACATGACGAATGGCGAACCCGAAGGGATCCCAAACAAGACTCATAGCATATCATTACACATTATTGGTCGCAAAAGCAATTAAACAACATAATTATATTAGAAATAAGGGGAAAGAGAAAAAGGAAAACTTTTATAACATAAACATCAAAACAAGAGAGTCAAGGCTCGATAGATAACATGCCCAACAACACCTCAAAACTTAGATAGGAGCGGGGTAAGACAAGTGACTGGGCTGACCCTCATAGTCAATACATACATAAAAGAAAGATAGTCTTAGTACAAATCATGAGATCATAGATACTATCCTCGGAATGGATGACTCACCAACTAGCTTGAGAGAAATCGTACTAGTCATGTGGAGGAAGATGCTCAAGTGGGGCTCTAGTTCCTAAATGGTGACATCAATTAGGCAGAGTATGTGCTAATACTTTTGAATGTAATAAGTACGTCAGATGCAATACAACAAGAGGTAGGCAACATAATTGAAATACATAACACAAATAATGAATAAGCATGTAGCAATATGCCTACATGGAAGATGCTTGAAGTAAATCATGCTTACAAAGAACATATTACATGTGCATGAAGAGATCATTAATATAGAATTCATAGTCTATTGAGGTACCAATCCCTCAATTGGTCGGTGGATCATCTCACCCTACAACCCGTGGTGATTGAGGCACCAACCCCTCAACCCGGTTGTCAAGGTACAAACCCCTCAATTAGTAGGTGGATTGTCTCACCCTACCACCTATGGTGATTGAGGTACCAATCCCTCAACCTGGTTATGAATGTGCAAACCCCTCGACATGGTTATAAAGGTACAAACCCCTCGACATGATTATCAAGGTATAAACCCCTCGACATGGTTACTAGTGCTCACAACCCCCCGAGTGGGGCATGGTCAATTCCCAAGATGATATAGGAGAATATCATATACATACATTCCTTTCACCATCATAAAGTCATTCAACTCATAAGACATGCATTGGACTTTCAATTCCTTATGAAATCATAGCCGGACATTTTATTAAACACTTGGCTGGTATGTAGTACTAATGAAAAACTGTGCAATTTAGGGATGAAATTAGGCAAGAAAATTTAGTGTAAAACCATCCATCAATACTAGGTAACACGCTCAAGCAATGTGTCAAAACTCTAGATCAAATCCCACAATGGATCTTAGATTCATAGCTCAAAACATGCTAAAAAGTCACAATTCATGAAACCTCAACATAGTTCAAAGTCTAATTTATAATAATTAAGAACCATAAGTAAATTAAATTGAATTCATGAAATCTAGGTAAAAAGGAAGCTTGGGAACCATAGGTGAAAGAGCCCAATGGTTGACACCCACATACCTTAGCTTTGGAGAATTTCTTGATGAAAATTTGAATGGAGACTTGAAGCTTGGATGAATTCCTTGAGATCCAGAAGAGATTTGGACACTTGAATTTTGAGAGAAATATTAGTCTAAGTGTTTGACAGAATATTGGGGAATGTCTTGTATGGTATGAAGGCAAAATATGGTTAACTATAGGTATTTTGACGCATGGGATGGCTTAGGCCCAAGACTCAAAAGCCTTGGACTGAGATAAAATCACTAGCAACAAAATACATAGGTCCACAACACAGACTTATCGTGGAGGCAAATTTTATACTGGTCCATGATGGAGGCGCATTGCAGTACCATTGCGGACAGAAACTTGATAAGGAATTTTTGGAAAATTGAAATTGCGATTCGCGTGCTCTAAAATCGAGGTTAGACCTATTTCCCACTCAATGTTTCCCCCTGATCAAGAAAATTAAGTCATATTTTTTATATTAAGCACAGATTTTGAGATACATGAAATTACGATTATGGACACTTCTGAGGCATTTTTTCAGGCACTTTTGGAGTCGTTTCAATATCTCCCCCTTGGCAACATTCTCCCCCGAATGTCAAAGGAAGGTATATGAGAGATGTAAACATGACAATTTCAGCCCATATAAAGATGCAACAATGCACTTAAACACCATTTCAAAAATATCAACATAAGTGTAAAATCATCATGAACTTGTCAATTTAAATTTGAATGTACGCAATGACATGAGGGCAGAACTTAAGACTTGAGATCGTATAGTGTACTTAGAATTAGTATCTTAGGCTTGAGTAGAATGGTAGAGATAAGGATATCGCTTTTGGATGTCCGCTTTGGCCTCCCATGTAGCACTTTTGACTTGTTGATTCCTCCAAAGGACCTTAACGGAAGCCACATCCTTGTTCCTCAACCTCTTCACTTCTCTATCAAAAAACTGAACCAGAACCTCTTCATAGGTCAAGTTGTCTTTAACAACACCCACAACACCAGGCACGATCGCATTAGGGTCTCGCACACATTTCCTTAACATGGACATATGAAAGACCAGATGAACCAGATCCATCTCACAAGGCAATTCCAACTCATAAGCTACCTTGCCAACGCTCCTTATCACCTTATAAGGACCAACATATCTTGGACTCAACTTCCCCTTTTCACTTAAACGAACCATACCATTCATGGGTGAAACCTTTAAATAGACCCAATCGCCAACTTTAAATTCAAGGTCTCTTCTTCTCACATCATCATAAGATTTTTGACTACTTTGGGTCATCTTCAACATTTCTCTAATTATCCTAACCTTCTCAAGAGCCTCCATAACTAGATTTGGTCCCAACAAAGCCACCTCTCCAACCTCAAACCACCCAACCGGTGATCTACAGCACCTACCATCGAGAGCCTCAAAAGGAGCCTTACCAATGCTAGAATGAGAGCAATTGTTATAGGAAAACTCAATCAATGGAAGATGATCATCCCAACTGTCTCTCAACTCCAATACATAAGCCTTAAGCATATTCTCAAGTGTTTGGATAGTCCTTTCGGCTTAGCTATCCGTTTGAGGGTGAAAGGCCATACTAACTTTAACTCTTGTACTAGGACCCTTTTGAAAGGACCTCTAAAAATGTGAAGTTAATTGAGCAGCATGATCTGATATAATGGAAAAAGGAACCCCGTGCAACTTCGCCAAGTCATGAATGTACAACCTAGCATTTCAGCCCCACATGTGGTCTTAACCGGTAGAAGGTGAACGGATTTTGTCATCCTATCAACCATAACCCAAATGGAATCAAATCCCTTTCTAGTCATGGGTAACCCAACCACAAACTCATATTAATCTTTTCCCACTTCCAAGTAGGAATGTCTATGTCTTGGTCTAGGCCACTCGGCCTTTGGTGCTTCGCCTTTACTTGTTGGCAACTATGACAACCAGATATAAATTTTGTAATGTCCCTTTTTATACCTCCCTACCAATACACCTCTCTCAAATCTCTATACATCTTAGTAGAACCGGGGTGAATAGAATAGGAAGAACTATGAGCCTCATCAAGAATCTTTTCTCTCAAGCCATCAACACAAGGCAAACATAACCTACCTTGGTATCTAAGGGCACCATCTCCCCCTTGGTAGAAAACCTCCACCCTACCATCTTTTTACCAATTCCTTCAATTCTAACAAACAGGGGTCAAGATCTTGCTTAGGTTTCACCTCCTCAACCAATGAAGATTTAGAGCCATCAACTACCACAACGCCACCATTATCAGCCTCTTCCAACCTAAACCCTAAGCTAGCAAACAGATGGACCTCCCTAGCCACCTCTTTGCCCCCACCATCAGCATGAGCTAGGCTACCCATAGACACCCTACACAAAGCATCCACCATAACATTATTTTTAATACGATGATAATGCATACTCACGTCATACTACTTAAGAAGCTCTAACTACCTCTTTTATTCAAGTTAAGATCTTTTTTAGTTAACACATATAGGAGACTTCTTATTATTTGTGAACCCATCAACATGCACCTTATACAAATAATGACGCAGACTTTCAAAGCAAAAACCTTGGTGGCCAATTCAAGATCATGAGTAGGATAATTCTTTTAATGCACTTTGAGTTGCCTAGAAGCATAGGTTATCACCTTACCATTTTGCATCAAAATACAACCCAAACCAATTCGGAAGGCATCATAATACACAACAAATCCTTCAAACCCTTCTGGTAGAGACAATATAGGAGCGAAGACAAGCTTATCCTTCATGGTTTGGAAACCCTTTTCACACTCATCAGTCCACACAAACATAGCATTCTTTTGAGTCAACTTAGTTGTGGGAGAAGCAACAGAAGAGAACCCATTCAAAAACCTCCGTTAGTAACCCGCTAATCCCAACAAACTCCGATCAGATGGGGTCAATGGTCTAGGACAATTTCTAACCACATCCGTCGTTTTAGGATCCACCTTCATACCGTCCCCTGACACCACATCACCTAGGAAGGCAACCTCATTCAACCGAAATTTACACTCCTCATAGTTAGCATATAACTCCTCTTCCTTCAATCTTTAAAGAACTACCCTCAAATGACTCTTATGTTCCTCCTCACTACATGAATAGATCAAAATATCATCAATAAAGACCACAACAAATAAATCAAGGTAGGGTTTAAAGACCCTATTCATAAGATCCATGAAGATGGCCGATGCATTGGTCAACCCAAAGGACATCACAACAAACTCATAACGCCCATACCTATTCCGGAAAGCCATCTTAGGAATATCACACTCCCTCACCTTCACTTGATGATACTCAAACCGAAGAACAATCTTAGAGAAGTGACTAGCCCCTTATAGTTGGTCAAATAAATCATCAATCCTTGGAAGTGGACACCTATTCTTTATGGTAACCCTATTGAGTTGCTGGTAGTCAATACATATTCTAAGGGACCCATCTTTCTTCTTAACAAATAACACCGGTACACTCCAAGGTGATTGGCTAGGCCTAATGAAACCCATCTCCAACAAATCCCTATATTGCTCCTTCAGCTCCTTTAACTCCACCAGGGCCACATAGTAAGGGGTAACAGAAATGAGTTAAGTATCGAAAGGAGGTCTATACCAAAATCTATTTCACTTTCCTGAGGAACACCGAGAAGGTCATTTGGAAAGACATCAAGGAACTCATTTACAATCTGAACCAACTCTATAGGAAGGAACTTGGACTCCATATTCCCTGTCCTTACAAAATGATAGAGACTCCCCATAGAGATCAACATGCGGGGTTTAATGCGAGGGATGAACCTACCCTTGACTACTACATCATGACTCTCCCACTCAAGGATAGGTTCATTAGGGAATTGGAATTTGACCTTATGGGTTCTAAAATCAATAGTGGCATCGAATACATGAAACCAATCGATCCCAAGAATTACATCAAAATCCACCATTTCCAACTCAATAATATCGAAGGCAATATCTTATGAAAAATGCAAATGAGACAATTTCTATAAATCTTTATAGAAAAAACAGATGCAACAATAGTAGTAGACACCTCATAAGATTCACACAACATGTCGGGCTTGACATGGAACTTTTTGGCAACAAAAGGGGTAACAAAAGAAAGAGTGGCACCTAGATCAATTAATGCTTACACATCAAAATCAACTTCTTTTAATATATCGGTGATGACAATGGAACCTTCTCAACTGCTTGCATCCCTTGGAGTGCATAGAACTGATTGTGCCTTGGGGCACTACCTCGTTGACAACCCCTCCCTAAAGGAACCACGTTTGCGCCTTGTGGATGAACCTCCTTACCCTTGTTGCTGTTACAAAGATAATCAATCTTTTTGTGACACACTTCCCTATATGCATAACATGCATCAGTGTCTTTCAAACATGGGCCCTGAAACAACCCCAAAAAGTGTCTGGAAATTTTCCTTGGAAGTGTCCGAGGCACTACCTCGTTGACAACCCCTCCCTAAAGGAACCACATTTGCGCCTTGTGGATGAACCTCCTTACCCTTGTTGCTGTTACAAAGATAATCAATCTTTTTGTGACACACTTCCCTATATGCATAACATGCATCAGTGTCTTTCAAACATGGGCCCTGAAACAACCCCAAAAAGTGTCTGGAAATTTTCCTTGGAAGTGTTCGAAATCATAATTTCTTCATATCTAAAAATTAATTTGTTATTTTAAAAATTCGACTTCATATTCTTGTTTAGGGGGCCAAATTGAGTGGGAAATAGGCCTCACATGAATTTTATAGCAACCGTATAAAAATTTAAAAATTGCAAAAATGCGATTTGGGAAGATCAACTTTGAAGGTGCATGTTTCTTAGAAGACAAAGAACTGGGTGGCCCGCAACCTATCAAATTAAATTTCTTTTAATTATCTTTCAAACGCACTTGTTTTCACCACATTTCATATTCGGATGAAAGAGTTATGCCCATTTTCGTGGAACTCATTTGTGTAGAAAATGCAATTCTAGTGAGTAGTCCGTTTTGGTCCAATTTTCCCTTGACATCGGTCCAAGACTTTTAAGTCTTGGGACTAGAGTTTCCACAGTTGAAAATACATATACTTAGCCTTATTTCACCCTCATATCATCCAAAATATTCCCTAATACTCACCAAAACACTTAGCCAAATATTTATTCTCAAATTCAAGTCCAAAAATTCAAAACCAATCTTAAGGATTTCATCAAGAATTACACTCAAGCTTCAAGTCCCCATTAAAACCTTCTTCAAGGTTTCTCCAAAAACTAAGGTATGTGGTGTTGAACCATTGGGTCCTTCTATCCATGGTGCCTAAGACACCTTTTTACTAATATTGTATGGTTTTTAAAGTTGATTTTACATGTGAGTCTTGTATATTGAGAAATTTATTACACTATAGTTCATGAAGTATGGTTGTTTCAGCATGTTTTGAGCTATAAGTCTTGGAAGTAATGTTGGATTTGATGAGGGGTTTTGATGTATATGTCTTGAAGGTATTGTAAGGTGTTGATAGATAGTTTTACAATGGATTTTCTTGCATGATTTCATCTCTAAATTACATGATCTTTTACCCCCATTACACACCTGCCAAGTGTTTGATAAAATGTCCGGCTAGGGTTTCTTAAGGAATTGTGGATCCAATGCATGTTTTATGAGTTAAATGATGTTATGATGATTATATGATGATGAAATAATGATGAAATGATCTACGTATGTGATGACCAAATGATGCTAAGGAGGGAAGATAATTATATAAGGATGAAAGGAATGAATATATGTGTTTGAATTATGCAAAGTACCTTTGGTATTTTAGAAAATTGTTGGGCTCTCATGTTGGTATGTTCTTGTGAATTGTTGATGACTTTTTGGATTATTAAGATAAGGTTTATGCTTTTGTTAATAGTGAAAGCCTACTAGGAGGGGTTATGAAATATGTTTTGTGTTTTACCCTCTAGTGCAAGGCCAATTCCTACATATAGGGGTTATGAGCTATGTTGTATACCTTACCCTCATGTACGAATGCAATCTACTCCTTATGATGTTATGCTACTCTTTATGAGGTAATGCTACTCCTTATGAGGTTATGTTATTCTTTATGAGGTTATGCTAGTCCCTATGATGTTATGATATTCTTTATGAGGTTATGCTACTCCCTATGAGGTTATGCTCCCTCCTATGAGGTTATGTTACTCTTGATGAGGTTATGCTACTCCCTATGAGGTTGTGTTACGCTTTATGAGGTTATGCTACTCCCTATGAGGTTACGTTACTCTTTATGAGGTTATTAACTATGATGTACTCCTTACCTTCATGTACGATTTGGTGTTATGAACTCATGCTATATCTCTCACCCTCTAGAATATGGTAATTGGATAAGCTAATTATGTTACCTTAACGGGTTAAGTAAGCTATGAAAGAATGGATATTTTCAAGCATGTTTTACTACAAGCATTGTCCATGCATGACATATTGTTATATTATGACTATTACCTATTGTTATGCATTTTTGTTACATTTTTTATCTTTTGTTGCATCGCATCCCACATACTTAGTACATTCCAATGTACTAATGCATACTATATGCCTACATAATATGACTATATAGGAACCAGAGCCCCGCTTGAGCATCTCCACCCATGTGGCTAGTACTGTTTCACTCAAGCTTATTGATGAGTCCTCCATTTTGGGGACGTTGCTCTATATTTCTTATGTTATGTATTGGTTGCTTCTTCTTTATTGCTATTTTGACTATGAGTTTAAGACCAATTTCTTTGTCTTGGCCCCTGCTAAGTATCTATATTTAGAGGTGTTGTTGGACAAGTTATGTGTTACATTTGAGCTTTGACTCATCTATGTTATTTAAGTATTAAACCCTCCTTTTCTCCCTTTGTCCCATTTCCCCTTGTTCATGTCTTTTATGATGTTTTATATTACTTCTGCAACCAAAGATATATAATGATATGCTATGAGGCTTGATTCATGTCTTGTTTATTTCAAAAATCCGACTTCATTTTCTTGTTTAGGGGGTCAAATTGAGTGGGAAATGGGTTTAACCCAAATTTTAGAGCAATCACATCAAAATTCAAAAATCCCAAAAATGCGATTTTGAAGGGTCAACTTTGAAGGGGCATATCTTTTAGCACACAAAGAACTGAGTGGCCCATGACCTATCAAAATAAGGCTCTTTGAATTAGCTTTCAAACTCACTTGTTTTCACCTCATTTCGCTTCAGATGAAGGAGTTATGCCTATTTTATGGGAACTTGTTTGTGCAGAAAATGCAATTCTAGTGAGCAGTCCGTTTTGGTCCTATTTTCTCTTGACTTTGGTCCAAGACTTTTAAGTATTGGGCCTAAGGTCCCACACATGAAAATACATATAGTTAGCCTTATTTCACTATCATATTATCCTAAACATTCCTTAATACTCACCAAAACACTTAGCCAAATATTTACTCCCAAATTAAAGTCCAAAAATTCATGACCAATCTGCAACACCCCACACCTTACCATACTAATACTATACAAATGAAATATGACATGATTTGGTTAAACCCGCGCTAATTTTCAAAAGTGCTTGAATCTCGCGTTAATGGGCTATATGTGCGTCTAGCGCTTAAGAGGGTCGGATGTATACAGGTTTTGTGTCGAAATGAGGAGATTAAGGCCTTAAAATGAAGAGAGAGAATTGAGGTGCTTGTAGGACTTAGAAGCAAGGAGGTGAGTCACCTACTCGCTTAGCTTAAGTTGGTTAGTTAAACAGAGACGAGGCTCGACGTCGAATTTGTCCAACGATTACGAATAAAGTCCATATTAAGGGTGTAACTTTGGCCCGTGTTTTAGTATCATAATTGGGCCATATGATCAGCCAAATTAGAATATTAAAAAGGGCCCAAAGACAATGCAAAAGACTTAACAAAATTGGGCCCAAACTAAGGGAACAAGAAAGCTGAAAATTTGGCAGCCGAAGTCCATCAAGTTAGAGACCCATTTTGTCCCAAGTTTAATAGACAAGTTGCTGGATAAGCAGCTTATAATTGTGTGGCTTAATATGGTCAAATGGTCAAGAGTAAGTCGGCCAAGCTAAGGCCTTAAAAGAAGATGATAACCAGCCCACAATTCATTTCAACATAGAAACAAATTCTGCCTCTTAATGTTTGTTTTGCTCTCGTTTAAAGAGGTGAAAGGCAAGCTTTACAACCTCACAAAGGTCCCTAAAGAAGCTATAAATCTTGGCTTTGAAGGTAAGTAAACTTACTTATGCACATAGTATGGTTTGTTCATCAAAACCAAAGAGACAAGTTAATCTTACCTATGCTGAAATTTCTGGACAGATTGTGTACTAAAGATTCTTGTGCCATTTTCTTGTTAATTAAGAGGCTTTTCTCTTGTCGAATGGATTTATTATGAAGTATTACTTATGTATTAAACAAAGTTTGGTGTTGTAGTAATGTAAAAAGGCTGATTAACTACTTTTACAGCCCACAAAAGTGAGTCGTTATATGATATTGCAATTGTGTGTTTCGTTTGAACTTATGGACTATGGGACTGAATGCTATTGCTTCACGTCCTTGATGACTGATTTGTTACTATTATGAGACTGGTTCATAGCTATTTTTTTGTGAAAATGTTGCTGGAATAGTTAGGTTAAGGTTGGAACCGATTTGGAATTGTTAAAGTCGAAAGGTTGCGAGGGGAGGTAACATTATGCTATCCATTTTTAGATAGTGTAGAATTGCGATGTGTTATACTTTGTGGGATGTTGCAAGGCTGTTATGGACTTAAAATAGGTTGTACATGATGTATACAAGCTAATGTGTATTAGAAAATACGATTAAGGAGCGAAAAGGTTGAAGGAACATGCTAGGGTTTATAATTGCCGTTTGCTGCCCGTGTGTTGTTTTGTT
>JAABOM020084243.1:0-30806 GCA_011800125.2 Solanum clarkiae | reverse complement strand
AAATCCAATGCTCATGAATGTACATGCTATGAATGACATGGGAATAAAATGGGTAATATAGGCTCAAACTTAAATCAACAATACATTATGAAATTCAAGTAAAAACATAAGTAAAATTCACATTTAAATCATAATATAGAATTATCCATGCACAAATCAAGCTTAAAAGGGACAATGCAACTTCAATTATTCATAATAATAGTGCAACTCAACATATTAGGGCTTAAATTAACTTAAAACCACCAATAAAGCATAGCTCATACATCAATTATATTTATTAAATCATAATATTGAAAACTCATATTTAAAGTAATCTAAAATTCCATGAAATTGAGTGAAAAAGAATTTTGGTCTTCTTGGTTGAAAGGGACAGAGAATCAAGCCCACATACCTTAGCTATTGAAGAAGATTCAAGAAGAAATTTGGTGAAGAAAAATCCCTTCCTTGATCCCCAGGCTTAATCCTTACAAGAGTTCGATCTTTGAGAGAGTTCTTAAGAGTGACTTGAGAGAATTTCTAAGTGTAAGGATGAATTTTGAATGAGAAGAATAGAGTTTAGGTCATTTGGAGGTCTTAAGATAGCATAGGAAGTCATAAAATACCCTTAGGAGAAGCCAACATTACAAAAAGACCATTAATGATGCAAAATTCATTTCTTGGTGGGGGTCCCATGAGGTCTCACATTTCGTACAAGGTTTCACGGACCGTGAAACCCTCCCGTGAGGCTTCACTTAGGCAAATTGTAGGAAACACTGCACAGACGGGCTTTATGAAAATGGGCATAACTTCTTGATCCGAACTTGGAATGAGGTGAAACCGAATGTATTGGAAAGCTAATTGAAAGAGCTTTAATTCGATAGGTCGTGGGTCATCTAGTTCGTTTTGTGCTAAGATATATGACCATTTAAAATTTGACCCTTCCATCGGTTCTTATGAAAAACTTAGCCAATGGAATTCCTTCGAAATTGGCTTGATAAAGGAGGCCCATGATGCCCTTAAGCCACATAAATAAACTTGAACTGATGGCTTGAAAGTGAACTTAGCTTTAGCTTGAAGATTCCATAGTAAGAAAAATTCAACCAAGGCATTCACACGGCCGACTTCACGGCTTGTACCACTCTACACGGGCCGTATGGTCCTCTGTACCACTTCACTTAGAAAATTCTTCGTGACAAAGTTCCGAGACGGTGATCCAAGAATTAGAAAATATTCACTCCAAAATCCATACGGGTGGCTGCATGATCCATACCACTTCATACGGGCCTAAAATTGAGGAATTTCAAGCCAAGGCCACCACATGGCCCACCACATGGTCCGTGAAGTGTCACACGGACCGTGAAGGGTCCAAATGTGGTATGCCTTAGTTTAAAACTCCATTTCTAAGGCCAACATTCCTCTATAGGCGAAGGGGCATTTCATAGGGGCTCCACCCGGGCCGTGTGACCTCACATGGACCATGAGGGCTCCCATGGAGCGTCACCTTCGTCCAGAACTTTTCGAACCGAAGTTTTAAGCTCCAATGAAATTGTAGAACCTTTGGTTCCTTACATCATCTCCTCCTTGGGAACATTCATCCTTGAATATGCCAGAACATGGCTTGAAAGGCTTGACTTAGAACATGAAAAGGTCCGAACAAAAGATACAATGCATAATTCATCATTTGAAAATTACACAGTCTTTAAAACTCATATCAAAACGTATTTAAATCATTCAAATCATCATAAAAATCATTTTCGTGGACATGTATGCATATCATGTCATGAAACTCAAGAGTGGAAGAATTAGGACCATTGGGAAAGGAAGAACCTATTACCTTAGGCTTGAGTAGATTAGAAAAGATGGGGATATCATTTCATCATACTTGATTCCACTTCCCACGTAGAACTTCCAACATGCTGATCCTCATTGCGAAGCCTCTTCACTTGCCCATCCAAGATATCAACCAGAACTTCCTCTTAAGACAAGTTCTCCTCAACTTCAACACCTTCCAAAGGAACAATAGTACAAGGATCACTAACCAACTTCCTCAACATAGACACATGGAAAATCGAATGAATAAAACTCAAATCCGGAGGCAAATCCAACCTATATGCTACCTTCCCAATCTGCTTCAAGAATCTCATAAGGACCTACATACCCGGGACTTAGCTTTCCCTTCTTCGCCAAATGCACCACACCATTCATAAGTGAGACCTTCACAATACCCAATCACCAATATGACACTCAAGATCCCTCTTTCTAATATCCAAATAAGACTTTTGATGACTTCGAGCTGCCTTCAACTTTCCCTAATCAATTTCACTCTTTCAATAGCCCCTAACACTAACTCTAAGCCTATAGAATTCATTTCATATAACTCAAACCACCCCACCAAATATCTATTCCTTCCACCATATCAAGCCTCAAACGGTGCTACACCTATGCTATCATGAAAGTTATTGTTGTAAGCAAGCCAAATATGTGGTAGATGCTCACCACAATTTCCTTTAAGTTAATTACACAAGTCCGCAATATTTCCTCCAAAGTTTGAATTGTCCTCTTGGCTTGCCCAATAGATTAAGGATGAAAATCGGTACTTAACTTCAGCCTAGTGCTAAGCCCCTTTTGAGATGATTTCCAAAAGTGAGAAGTAAGTTGGATGCCACAATCCGATATAATAAAAGTAGGCACACCATCGAATCTAACCAAATCCTAAATACATAACTGGCATTGTCTTCAACATTAAAAGTAGTCTCAATCGATAAGAAGTAAGTTGATCAAGTCATCCGATCAACAATAACGAAAATTGAATCAAATTGCTTTCAAGTCCAAGGCAAACTAACCAAAAAATCCATGTTCACATCTTCCCACTTCCAAGTAGGAATTTCAACATCTTGAGTCAAATCATCGGGACTTTGGTGCTCTACCTTCAATTGTTCACAATTAAACCATGCAAATACAAACTTGGCTATGTCCTTCTTCATACTGTGCCACCAATACACATCTCTCAAATCCCGATACATCTTAGTAGATCCCAGGTGAATGGAATAATGGGAGTTATGGGCTTCACTCATGATTACCCTTCTAAGATCATCCACATCCGAAACTCATAAACGATCTTGGAACTGAAGCATACCATCTCCCCCTTGAGAGTACATCTTTTCTTATTTTTGGCAACCAATTTCTTCAATTCTACAAAGGATTGGATCCAGATCTTGCTTAGCTTTTACATCAACAACCTTCGAAGATTCGCCCCCATTTTGGACATGAATACTACCATCATTAGAGTTGGCATACCTAACACCTAACATAGCCAAACGGTGAACATCCTAAGCCAACTCTCTCTTCTCTTCCTCAACATGATCCATACTTCTCATGATAGCCTACTAATAGCATTGGCTACCATATTTGCCTTGTCGAGATAATATTATACACTTATATCGTAGTACTTAAAGAGTTCCAACCATCTCCTTTGCCTTAAGTAAAGATCCCTTTGAGTGAACACATATTGAAAACTCTTGTGGTCGGCAAAAGTATCAACACGCATCCCATACAAATAGAGTCTCCAAATTTTCAAAGCAAATACCACTGCCACTAACTCAAGATCATGAGTCGGGTAATTACGCTCATGCACCTTCAATTGCCTTGATGCATAAGCTATCACCTTACCATTTTGCATAAGTACACAACCCAACCAATCCGAGAAGCATCACAACACACCACAAACCCATCCAAGCCATTTGGTAAAGTCAATATGGGAGCCAATGTAAGCTGATCTTTCAAAGTCTGGAAACCCTTCTCACACTCATCTGACTATACAAACTTGGCCTTCTTTTGAATCAACATGGTCAATAGAGATGCAATAGATGAGAGCCCTTCATCAAACCTCCTATAATAGCTAGCCAACCCAAGAAAACTTCAAATATTCGAAGGAGGAAGAATGTTAAACAATGTAATCTCTTTACCAACTCCCTTTTGACCTCATCTCAACTCCCTTTTGACCTCATCTATAAGATCAGCTATAACATCTTCCTTGCTTGGATTGCAGTACAAGCCAAAGTAACTCTTCCTATTCGATAGGGAGGGATGAATATAGGAAATCTTAAGACTCCATAGCAAGATAAGATTCGTGAAAAAGTGAAACAATTCCTAAAACGACTTGTAGTCTCATACCCATAAATGTGGCGCCCTTCATACCTATAAGTAAGACTCTACTTGATGTTGCATCTTGTACTTTGAGGACCATTTATAAACCTAGTGCTATGATACCAAGCTTGTCACGACCTGGACCTAGGGTATAGGAGTGGCATGGCGAATGGGAACCCCAAACAAGCCTTATAGTACCCATATACACATCATTGGTTCGGAAACCTATAAAAATAGTAAACACATAGTCTAAGAGAAGGGAAAGTAGGACTTATGCTATGGGGATGTCATAAGGATAGATATTAACATGGATTCACATAGCACATAGCACATAAGAACTAAGGGGCGGGTAAGTATGACTTACTCTATAGGGGCAATACGGGACTTAGGATCTTCCACATTTTCACATCAAACATACATACATATTATAATTCTCATAATCAATCCATAATAGCCATTCTAAAAGATAACCATAATCATTAGCTTCAAATACAACACATAACATATAGTTCTGACGAGTGTCTATAAGATATCCAACAACACCTTTAGTCATAAGATGGGACGGGGGCCAAGACATACCCTGGGCTCACCCTCAAAGTAAATATCATAAATAAAACACCATAGGTGGAGGAATGATAGTTTGTCCTTGGAAGATAGGAATCATCACAATAAGTAGATCTTAAGATCCAAGCTAAATGTTGCACAGTGGATAAACATAGTCTTCGATCCCTACATGGTGAGATCATATGTAGGCAAAAGTATGCATTAGTAGGTTTGAATTTACTAAGTATACAGGATGCTATGCATATACTTACCAAACCTGTATTCAATGTTAGATGACAAGGACACATAATATAGAAGGAGTTATATAGCAAGAGATTTAGCATACGATATGTCATGAAACTAATGATGCATAAAATGCACAGATGCTTATATATATTGGGGATGGATTATAACCTACAAATCAAACTCATGGGAGCTATTATATGATTTAGTCCAATAAAAATCTCCCATCGGTAGGAGAAGATTACTTGCCAAGGGTAATCTACATCATACCTTACGACCTCACCTTTTTTATGGATGGTCACCTTTCTTACGACCACAGCTTTTCAGAAGGATTTTTATTATCATATCAATAAATGTAACCATTGATTATGACCCAGTCTTTTTGGTAATGGCATCCATTCCTATATTGGCACACAGTTCAAGAAAAGGGAAAGGACCCTTAGGGATAGCCCTTACACCCCCAATCTATCGATGCTAAGTCAAGACATCCCACAAGAATACTTATACATATACATACTTTCAAATGAGATGCAATAGTCATCTCAAATCCTTTCAATTTATATTTAGGCTCAAAAGTCAAATCATAATTCATAATCATGATACGCATGCATAGGAATAGCTCATGCTCATGACAATATGGTGCAAGCACCCAATATGCTCAAAGAGCCAATAATAATAGATATTTATGTGATCACATTCTTGTCATAACTAATATCTTTCCCAAACTCATTTACATAAACATAATTGGGCTTAACCCACTTCATAATTTTCACAAAATCCAATGCTCATAAATGCACATGCTATGAATGAAATGGGAATAACATGGGTAATATGGATTCAAACTTAAATCAACAATACATTATGAAATTCAAATAAAAACATAAGTAAAATTCATATTTAAATCATAATATAGATTACCCATGCACAAATCAAGCTTAAAAGGACAATGCAACTTCAAATATTCATAATAATAGTGTAACTCAACATATTAGGGCTTAAATCAACTTAAAATCATCAATAAAGCAAACCCCAGACGTCAATTGAATTTATTAAATCATAATATTGAAAACCCATATTTAAAGTAAGTTAAAATTCAATGAAATTGAGTGAAGAAGAATTTTGGATCATCTTGGTTGAAAGGGACCAAGAATCAAACCCACATACCTTAGCTATTGAAGAAGATTCAAGAAGAAATTTGGTGAAGAAAGAGCCCTTCCTTCATCCCTAGGCTTAATCCTTGCAAGAGTTCTATGAGAGAGTTCTTAAGAGTGACTTGACAGAATTTCTAAGTGTAAGGATGAATTTTGAATGAGAAAAATAGTGTTTAGGTCATTTGGAGGTCTTAAGATAGCATAGGAAGTCATAAATGACCCTTAGAGAAGCCACCATTACAAAAAGACCATTAATAAAAAAAATTCATTTCTTGCCGGAGGTCCCGTGAGGAGGTGTCACAGTCCGTACAAGGTTTCACGGACCATGAAACCCTCCCATGAGGCTTCACTTAGGCAAATTTCGGGAAACACTACATAGACAGGCTTTATGAAAATGGGCATAACTTCTTGATCCGAACTTGGAATGGGGTGAAACCAGATGCGTTGGAAAGCTAATTCAAAGAGCTTCAATATGATAGGTTGTGATCGCCCAATTCATTTTGTGCTAAGTGATATGACCATTTAAAGTTGACCCTTCTGTCGGTTCTTATGGAAAACTTAGCTAATGGAATTACTTTGAGTTGGCTTGATGAAGGATGCCCATGATGACCTTAAAATACATAAATAAGCTTGAATTGATGGCTTGAAAGTGAACTTAGCTTGAACTTGAAGATTCCATGGTTAGAAAAATTCAATGAAGGCATTCACACGACCGACTTCACAGTCGATACCACTCTACATGGACTGTATGGTCCTCCGTACCACTTTACTTAGAAAATTTTTCACGATAAAGTTCTGAGACGGTGATCCAATACTTAGAAAATATTCATTTTGAAAGCCACACGGGTCATACCACTTCGCACAGGTCCTGTACTTAGCTCTATCACTACACTTGGTCCCAAAATTATGCGATTTCAAGCCAAGGCCACCACATGGTCCGTAAAGTGTCACACGGATCGTAAAGGGTCCAAGTGTGGTGTGACTTAGTTTGAAACTCCAGTTTTAAGGGTCAACACTCCTCTATAGGCTAAGGGGAACTTCATTAGGTCTTCACATAGGCCGTGTGACCTCAAACGAAATGTAAGGGGTCCCATAGAGCGTCATCTTGGTCCAAAACTTCCTAGAACTGAAGTTTCATACTCCAGTGAGATCATAAACGTCCAGGTCCTTACATCACATGTGAAGATACTCTTTCAAATAATCTTGATCATTTTTTTGACAATAATAACTCCAACCATAGCTCAAAACTTTTTATAAGAGATGAAAATAATGGAAAACAAGGAACACCCAGAAGTATAAAATTTTGTTCCATTAACAACCTCTATAAGATAAGTCATATATATCTTAGGTCTATTATATTCTTACGTTCACATTAGATATCGTTGAACAATAGTATGCTCCTTCTTTATTTTTGATCCTAAGATATTTGACAACACAAAAAAAGAATTGTTGAACTTATTTTGATTATATCTCATAAAGTTTCCTTACATTTTGACAATACACGATTAGACTTTCACCTGTTAAAGTTGAATATCAGTGGAATATTTGGAAGGGAAATGATCCCTCAGAAGATTCCAATATGAATCGCTTGAAAAAAGAAGACTCAAGAATAGAAAGAATTCTGGTGGTGAAGAAAAAAAGTAGAGACAATCAAAAAGGCGAGGAAGAAAAGGATAATATGACTTAGTTCTTCTATGTGCAAGACAGTATTTCAATCATTTCTTTAAATGTTGACTTTATAAAAATTTATTTGTTAATTTAACTTGAAGTTACCTTATAAACTTTGTCAGTTGCTTTTTCAGTTGTATGTTCTACATTAATTACCTTTTACCAAAAGTTCGTTTTTAAAATTTGTTTGGCAGAATGGTGTGATCTCTATAGATGATTGATTTAATTCATGATCAATGTCAACACCAAATTAATTAATACGAGTTCACTATGTAGAACAAGGACTATTTAAAATCAAAACCCAAACGTAAAGGACTATTTTGGGCCTTTTCTGTTTGGTCGATCTTGTATGCCCGATAAAATTATCAAATACCTCTAGGATATAGATGTGCGCGTAATGTGTCTTTCTATGCTCCATTTGTAAATACGAGACTGGATATGCAATCAGCATAGAAAATTGAGTGAGAAAACAGTCTTATTCAAATTTTAGAATCATCGAATTGAAAAATAATTTTTCGATCCAAAATGACTTTCAGAGGTTGTGCACGACCAAGGTGCGACGTGCCTAGGACGTAGACATGACTTGTGTTTTTCTTAAATTTTTCAACGGGAAAATGAAAACTAGTTTGGAAAATTTTAAGGAAAAAAATACACTAGTGCGCGCCCCGTCCGCGTTGCTGACTGGGCCATTCCGAAGTAAAATTTTTGTTTTAATTTGAGGGACATTCCAGTAAATTTCCAACCCGTCTTATGTTTAATAAACAAATATAAGGGATATTTTACATCAAGCCAAGTCCAAATAATTTCTACCAACTAAGTTTTTGTTGAGTTGATAGAAGAGTCAACTTCAAATTCCCATATCTCCTAAATTATAATGACTTAGGTGACTTATTATATATCAAACCAAAGATATTTGAATTATCGTTTCAAAACGTCCAATTTTGCCTTAATAAAAGTTCGTAGAAAATTATGGTCATTTTACTGAAGACCTGCAGAGCTGTCCGAAGATCCTTGATAGCTCCGCGTCGAAGACCTGACGCGGACCCTTATAGGATAATCTAAATGAAGTCTGTTCCTTTTATGTTGAGGGTACTTCATCCTAAAACATTTGGGGGTCTATTTAAGGTCCCAAAATACATAAAAACGTCGTTTTCATAATTAAGAACCCTCTCCTTCACTCCTAAACCTAAACACTCAAGAATCATCAAGAAAGTCATCAAGTTAGGATTAGCTTTCAAGATTCATTCTCAAGGAGAGTTATTCTTCATAAACTTCAACCTACCCAACCCAAATTTCTTCATCTATTCATGAATCTCTAATAAAATCTTAAATCATAACCTAGGGTTTCAAGAAAACGAATTCAAGAATTCTAAGAAAGGATTTATTGATTCTTCTTCTTCAAGAATTAGGGATTTTTTATTATTTTCTTGAATAATTATATTTATTTCGTGTATTTTCATATGTTGATAACCATCATAAACATGTTTTCTTGAATTGAATATTTTTATATGATATTGCATAAACCCTATGTGTTAACTTTTAAAAGCATACATGAAAGAAGACAGAGATTGAGTCTAGAGCCTCGTTTGAGAATGTTGATTGTGATTGTGATTAAGATATGAGAATGATGATGAGTTGATAGAAAACTATAGTCCAATGAGTCTTCATAAATGAACTCTAATGATTTGTCTATTCGATTATTCCCTAATGATTGCTCTAAGACTTAATCTATTGATTGAGATGTTGATTGATGAGATGATGAGAGTCTCTATAAGACTGATTGAATGATGATTGCCTCTGCGAGGCTGATTTGAGATGAGTTGATTGAGATGATATGATCGTATGTATTAGATTGATTGGATTGATTTTCGTACGAGCATTGAGTCATGGGAGGAGTATTGAGCACCGAAATAATAAGAGTTAGTCCAACTCGCACTCGTCAATCTAAGTAACCAAACACAGGTGAGGATTAGGACCATCATACCATATTTTGTTGAGGTCCCCTCTTGATAGAGTCCACGAAACAATAGAGGACCAGGTTTGATTGCTAAGATCCCTAATGGATTCGATTCGTTCCCTACCTAGCAAGTACGAAGCGGCTGAAGGCAACATCAGCATGATTGTTGTATAATCACTAGCTCATAAATGACTGTTATCCGATAAGAGAAACTCCCAGAAAGTTCCCAAACTGAGTAATTTGAATCGAGATGAGATGAGATGAGATAAGAGGAGATGAGATGATATGAGATGAGATTATTTAAGATGAGTCCCTCTGAGATGAGTCTGATTTGATTGATAAGTTGATTGGTTGATGGGTCACCTGTCAACTCTTTATTCTTCCTTTAGATAGGTATTTGACATGTTGAATATTACTATCAGCTAGTTTAAATATCATTACATTCCACGTACTGATGTCCCATTCTGGACTGCATCATTTCATGATATAGACACAAGATTTGGAGGCACTTCATTGAGGATTTGAGATGTTCATCTGATTGGTGAGTCTCCTCTACTTCGGAGGATTCATTATATTTATTTTATCTTGCTTTAGAGTTAGGCACTTATTAGCTTTATTTAGATTGAGGTAGCCATGGGTCGGTCATTGGCACCACCTAATAGTGATAGAGGCTTCATAGACTAGAGTCAAATGTTGATGTAAGATTGTGAGCTAGTTCTTTCTACTAGCCTTTTATTATAATATTATTTTGAGACTAGATGATGATGTTCCCATTCACTTCCTTATGTATTTTGATAATTAGTAGAATGTATGAATGAATGAGATGAGATGAGGCCAAGTGGTTCGCTTGGGGATTAGCAATAGTCTCTGAGTGCCGGTTACATCTAGGGTACCCTCCCGGGGCGTGAAAAACTTGGTATTAGAGCATAGAGTTCAAGAGTCCTAGGGAGTCTATGAAGTCGTGTCTAGTAGAGTCCTTATTATTGGTGTGAAAAGCTCCACATGCATAACTTGGAGGCTATAAGATATTTAAGAATTGTTTCCATTCTTTCAGATTCTAAATCGAGTTATAGTGTTATTTCCTAAGAAGTCTCTGATGATTCGTGTGATGCTTTAAACCTTTCGACTAAGCCTCATCTACGAGGTGATAGAGACAGTAATGTTCAAACTTTTACCGATGAGATCCCCTGGATAAAATAATTAGAATGGTAGAGAGACTGCACTAGACTTGAGAGAAATTGACCAGTGTGCTAAGTTGATTGACTAGAAAGAGTGCACTATTACTCATATAAATCATGCATTTGAGTTAGCTCTAGATATACCCAGACTCTCTTATTCAAAACTTGCTCCCAATGTTACCCATGAGAGAGAAACTTACGTCTCTAAAGAGTTTAATGCTACCACCTAAGAGTGAGATGTGAGGTCTTATAAACCCTGAGTAGAATTTAATCATCCCAAAGTTAGAAAGATGATGATGGAAAGAAAGATACAAGATAACAAGAGTGATGGATAATTGAGGCTTATAGTTAGAGTTATGTACCTATTAGGTAAGTAATAAGGTGACGAGTTGATTGCCATAAGTTTGATGAAAGAGTCGTCAATACCCTATGATTTTCATGATGAGGTATAGAGGAAGAGTTATTGTTAGAATGTGATAGAGCATGCTCAAACTAGAAGGAAGTTTATGCTGATGTGTTATAGTTACTATTGAGGGCGAAGTGTAGATGTCGAATAAGGGAAAGGAGTGCTCTCAATGTGATAGGTCTAAATTAGGGCTTCTGATTTTTAAGTGAGAGTCCATGAGATTCATTGAGTTATGAGCCTTAGTTAGATAAGGAGATATGACTTAATAGGTGAGTGGTATTGAGTTGTAAGGAAAGTGATGCTATGGGCAGAGTACAAGTGCCCCTCAGGTAAGACGAGTTAAACGAGGATAGCTCAATAGATAAGAAGAGACTTGAGATGTGTACCCATGATTGTGCAAAGATGTGTGAAACTCTAAGTTATGACTGCAACAAGATTGCGGATAATTTATTTGAGTTGTCACAGTGGAGTAGGCTGAGGTAAGCATTTTGGGTCATCCCGAGCAATTAATTTTTTGGATAGATGATGAGAAGTTTTCCATCATAGTCTAAGTCTTATACAGATGAGTTTGTGGGAGCACAAAAATTGATCATTAGAAGGTAAAAAGAAGAGGCTAGACTGTAAAAGTTGTGAAAAGTGGTTATGTACACCTCTAAGAGCAGCAATATAGAGGGATTTCCATAGCTACAGAAGGAAGTTAAGAGTGGTAACCTTGAAGAGAGTCTTAGTGGCTATTTTATATATACGACTATAGTATGATAGAAAATTTAAGATGCCTATTCTTGTGGATAGTTGATGTTGCTCAAACAGTAACTCTCACTTTGAGGAAAAAACGATCGTCAATAGTAAAAGAACCTAACTGAGGTTAGGGTCGAATCCAAAGGGAATACGGGGCTTTGCCACTTTGATTCACCAACAACCAATTCAAGTATCAAACAACTCAATTATCAAGGAAGGGGATTTTGCAATAATCGATAGAAAATTAAACTAAACTACTAAAATGGAGAGACAATCAAATTGGTGAGCAACTTGGAAAATTGTGTTCCCCATGATTCACTAACTTAAACACTCCAGATAACACAACCAAAATTAGGACATTGCATACAGGACGGTAACTTAAGTTCTTTTGGCCCTTGGGCAAAGGTAAAGGCCGAATTTCACTATGGAACTTGGCCACTACCATAGTTTTCCAAACAAATCATTACCCATTATCCCAGTAAACCTCTCCTTGGCCGAGTTTGGTTGCTTAGACGAGAACACATCAATCGAATATTGTCACCTATTTCCTTTTCCTATTAATCACTACCTTGATTAGGATCATGACACTAGGTGGGGTTCAATATTGGCCACCATTGAACAACATGAAAAATGAATGAAAATGGATAATACAGGCAAAGACCCAACTCAAGAAGTGCAAATAATCGGAGTTTTCTAAGTTAGTTACTCATGGTTCCCACAACCCCAAGTTGTGGGGTTTAGCCACTCATGGCTTGGGAAAACAAATCAACAATGAATAAAGAAGACATGGGAGATTTCTTACCCAAGAGAAATGAAGAAAAATAAAACCCACTTTTCAATCAGAATCATAAGCTTGAATAGTGAAGTTAGACCACAGGTGAATCTAATCCCCCAATTTGAGTCTGCAAAGATAAACCCTAAAATTCTACTCTTAAGACTCTCTAAAAATCTATGTATATTCACAATAATGAATGAATGTTGCTCCTAAACCCTAAAATATACTATTTATAATAATTACAAAAAGGTCCTTAAAATAATTAGAAAATCTTGTCTGCGTCTACTACAGAGCACAGTTACGACTCGTAGGGTGCCCTAGAGTCGTAATCGGGCTGTCGTGGTCAGCACTTGGCATATTTGGACTTCACTGTTATGATCCACCTTTATGAGTTGTAGTCTGATCTATCACTTGTAGTGCCTTCAAGTAGTCTATACTTGCATTTCTTGGTCCAATTTTTGAGCAACACTATTGATTGCTATGAGGCCTACCTTTACAAGTCATAGAAGGGACTACAACTTGTACCTTGATCTTGTATACCTGAACTTCAAATTTTTAAATTTTATTTTTGAATACTGTTAACTGATACGAGACAGCCTCTACGAATCGTAGCTTGGCTACGACTCGTAATGGCATCCGTAAGTCCTGAAAATCAGCAAAATCTGTAACTTTTTCCAAAATAAAGCCAACATGTATTTTCTACAAAAATAAACACAAAACACATAAAGACCATAAAAAGTCACATTGAGAACATACAAAATCTCATGTTTTAGGTGTCAAATATGTTGTCTTTTGATAGCACATCAACACCTTCAACTTAGAATTTTTGCTTGTCCTCAAGCGACGAATCAACCTAGATAGATAATAAAGCAATAAATAGCAATTAACTCAATGGCATATACCATACTCAAATTCAACTTAAGTACCCATAACTACTTTTTCAAAACCTGATCGTGTAGCTAAACAGGCAGACCACAGAATATTGATACATTTGACAATTCATCTATGACAAGTTAAGGAGTATCAACAATTTACATTCACTGAACAAGTCAAATGCTAACCAGGCAATGCAAATGCCCTTGCAAAAAAGAAGTCTCTTTTTAACACTCAATATGCTTTCAAAAGTTGCTCATGGGATCGTGCAAGCATACTCATTCTCTCAAATGAGATTCATGCATGATGACCAATACTGTAGACTTTCCCATATACTCGTAAACTGAACTGTTGACTAATTTGATTAGGATCACTTTAGGACTTTATGTGCTTGTAACATAGGCTTGTGAGGCTTTGGTATGGCATTTTGGACAATTAGTGACTAGAGGCCAATCTTGAACCACGTTTTTCAACACTTTCACCCCACCAACTCAATCATTCTCAACTTATTCTCCCTTTTTTTTCCTTATTTTCAAGTTTTTCCAAGTATTTTCTCTTCATTTTTCAGCCTATGCCTTATTTTCGTACTCATTTTACTTTTTCAACTCATCCTAAGGCATCTCTTTCTCTTCTGTTTTTCCTTTACCTGGTACATGACTTTCTACTCTTTCTTTTATTCCTAACTCACCACCTCATTTTTGATATTATACCACAATATAGGCCACCCTCAACTTAGGCTTTTAGCCTGTGGTGAAGTACACAATATCCAATCCCCAAATCAGGGCCATTTTTGGTAGCCACCCATAACTTATGCTTTTTGCCTCAATTAAGGTTCACAATGTTCAAGGATGGATCAGGGCCAATATCAGGATATTTCACTAGATAAGGTTAGACTAATTAGGCATTAAGAAAGAAAAAGGAACATGTCAGGCCCGAACATTTGGAATAAGAGATAAACTCTTTCATTTGGTTGGTGATTTAGGCAAAAGTGGACTAAATCAAAGAACAAGGGCCTAAGATCTCTTCCTAATCCATACAATCTCTAGTACAACCCAAAGTAACAGGGCAAGTTCTGAATCAGTACACAATGCATGAATACAACATAATTAACTCACACGTACATGGCAATTGCATACATAGCCAGCAAAGACTCACAGATCATGCTTCAAGCATCAACTTGTCTTCACTTAATCAGAACAAACATTGCCAAACCTTTCAAACATGCATGATTGCAATATAACCACTAATCAACAAAATTTTATGGGTATCAACTTTTCAAAATTTTTCATAAATCATCAAGACAATGTACATGCCAAAAGTTTATCTACTATATACTACAAATATTATCTACAACTCCTAAACATGTCGGTACAACAAAAATAAAATGTCCATGAGAAAAAAAATACGGGCAAGAAAACCCCGTGATCAAAAATTGAGATAGCTATGGACTTAAAGCTACTCAGACTTCACCTTAGTCCATAGCTACCCACACCCCACCAAAAATAATGTACTTTGTCCATAATGTACAAGGAAAATTAAAATAAGAACAGGGGGCCAAAAACAAACATCACATGGTGCCTAAGCACCGGTTCCTGGCTGCCTCTGATCATCTCCCTCCCGCAAGGTAGTCTGTGATGTAGCCGTACTGGATAAGCCAATGCCTCTCAATCGATCAAGCTCGTAGGCTTGAATTTGCTCTTCTTCTTCGCTCGACGTCCGCAAAACAAGCCCAACTGCATCCTCATCCAGCTCCTCATCAAACTTGGAGGTCTTCTGTCGTACCAGTCACTCTGCTGCATCATCCTCCTCAATGGGTCTCTTTCTGGGAGCAAGCGGTGGTGGATCCTCTAAAAACATATCAAATAGCGGTTCATCTACCAGTGTAGGCTCAGGGACTATAATCGAAACCGCTAATGATGTAATCAAGTCAGTCTTGAACTTCATCAACTCCTCATGAAAGCTAATAGGTCTACTAGCTAGGCCTCGACTAATCTCTTCTGTACCCGCTCCTCGAAGGCATCAACACAGGAATCCACCATAGCAATATGCTGATCAACTATAGAAGTGGTGAATACCTAGCATCGTTCCTCCGCCGCCTCAATGGTCTATCAGATCCATGGGTTGATCTGCTGTATAAGCCAAGACAATTAAGCTTAGGTCCATGATAATCTTTGTACTAAAGCCTGAGAAGAAATAGTAGACATAATAGGGATATCTACGGAAGGAATTTGTGATGTAGATCGATCTGGTGTAGGTACAGTTATAGTGGGACCTCTCTCAATGTCGACTGTCGCAGGCTGTTGTGGTCTCTCCTCTGTAGTAGTAGCTAGAGTAGTAGTGGCGACAACCGTCAAACCCTCAGCCTGTGGCTTTGGCATGAATGTCTCGGGCATGGGAGGTTATGCCCGCTGAAGTGCCACGGGGTTCTCATTAGTCTTTATCATGCTGGGATCAATAATATGGAGGGCCACAACCATGGGATCTATGTGAAGCAGTACATCCACCTTTGTCTCCATACATAGTCTATAGATCAGCACCAGGAATGCCATACACATGGTCCTCTTGAGCACCGACTCATGTATCTGCTCTGCTATGAGTCGTGCCCAATCAATATCATATCCAGCTAAGATGCTGGCTACCAGAACAGCTCACTTCAACTTGAGAAAATAATCTGTGAAAGTGGGTTGGATGCGAGAGCTGACAATAGCTTACCAAAACTTGGCGGGGAAGGAGAGAGAGGACTTCACTATAGGCTCTGAATGTGCCGTGACCTATGTAGGCTCTGGACCACGCTCAGCAATCTGACTAGCAACCCATCTAAAAAGCTAAATCATATAGTCTACACTCTTGGAAATAACAGCTTGTCTAATCCGCCTAACCCGTCAATCAAACTCAGCTATAGAAGGTTGTGTTAGGTACATGGGACCAAACTGTATGCGGCGGATCATCTCCTCTGATATGTCGACCCGCTAGCTCTAACCAATTCCTCTCTCAATCTAGGCTACTTGAGAGGTTTCTTCCCCCTGGGAAGACCCTGAAGAACTGTCGGTGCATAAGCTACATAAAATTCTCGCACTATGAGCGGGGAGTACTTGCCTAGCTTATCTGTCAACCACCTGAGCCCATGTCGTCTCGTGTCATCCTCGAGTCTGGGACATGGCTTATTCTAGTGTTAATAATTTAGGGGCTCCTCATAGAATGATCGTACTAGTTTTCTTTGCCCCTTTGGCTCTCACCCCTCATCGTATATCACCTTCATACCCTATACACACCATCGATGACATTGAGGATTCATAGGGAAAATACATGGGGCAATCGAGGACTTGGTGTCTCCTCCCTTCAAGGGTGCCTCCTCTGAATCAGACTCCGTATGTGAGGGAGTCATCTGTGCATGCTCCTATCGGACCCATCTCCACGTCCCTTCTTGTCAGACTGGGAGGTACTAACTACCTGTACCTGGGTCTGAGCAGCTCATGCAACGGCCACCCTAGTCTGAGGCACCTGCACCTCTAGGTCAATATGGACATTGTGGACCTCGTTAGATCCACCTGAATGCTCATTATCTGAATCCTCATCCACAAGACTTGTATTAAAAGTCTTGATTGCTGCACGTCTATTTTTAGGGGTCATGGTATCTGAAAATAATCACAACAAAGCATGATTAGCGCCAAAACACTCAACAAAAGAAAAGCAAAATACAAGAAAAACCAAAGAAAAATGTACAAGAATCAGTTGCAGACCGCCAATACGATACCTTGGTACGACTCGTAGTTGGCACTACGAGTATGCTACGCCTCGTGACTCAATGGTGCGTAATAATTTTGAACACTAAAACTAGTTACGAGACACTGTTAAACTCATAGTCTGGCCTTGTATCATGTTTCAAAGAGCAATCTCAAAAATGAGGACTGGCCCACAAGACCCTACTATGGTTCATAGAGGGGACTACGACTCGTAAGTGGGTCTCGTATGGTGAATATTCAGGAACCTTAGGCCACTATTTCTTCCTATGAAAGACAGTTATGACTCGTAGACTCAACTACGAATCATAGAAGGCTTCCATAGCAAAAAACAAAACAGGTGTCTGAGCTACATTAATTCACCACACGGACCTCAAACACAATTTCAACTTGAATTAAACAACATCGAAGTGAGTTTTCATCATTCAAAACATGAGCATAAACCACCTAGGATCCTGGACATGATTCCAATGCTAATTTCACCCCATTGACACAGATATAGCAATCAATACATGATCAAATCCATTTCCCCACAACTCAATCAAACTTGCAATCATGTAACCATTCCCAAATCACACAAAACAATCATTCAAATGCATACACACTGATCTGGGGAATTAGTTCACAAGTGCACTAATAATTTACCAATCAACAATTCCAACCACAGACCACAAGCTCAGCATAATCATGCTATAATAAAACTACAAATCACATAAACTCATTTATAACCAAGTGATTAAACAAATCACATGATAAGATGATCAATAAAAAGACCAACACAGACAAGTTATTCCACGTAGGGTTCGCATGATCAATTTTAACCAACACAACCCTAGTTCTATTTCAACATTGTCACAAACAAACGTGGTATGCTATGGTGCAAACATTCATCTCCGTGCTAAGTCATCCATCCAAAGTAAAATAAATTTAGAGAATAAAGTAAACCAAGGGACATACCATAGAAAATGATGAACTAAGATGAGTAAGATGAGAAGAAGGGAATCCAAAAACCCTAATGGCCAGAAAAACTCATTGAATATGGCTCGGGTGGTCGGAATACTTGTCGAGAAATATTGGGGAAGAAGATTTAGGGGTTAATTCAGAGTGGATTAGGGTTAAAATGGGGTCAAAACCCCTATTTAACCCTTCTGGGTTAATTTAAAATTTACCTGAGTCGGGTCTATGAAATGCCGACTACGGGTCATAGATTTGACTATAGCCCGTTGGGCTTGGTCTCGTAGGTCACTCAAAAGTTAGAAAATTTTTGAAATCATACCTGATCACTCAACACTTAGAAAAGATTTAGGCTCGTAAGCCTCGCTCGTAGAAACTGCTTCAAATGCAATTTTCTGCACTTTCCTCACGTTATTCAAAACCTGCACAATTTTTCTCAAAGTACATTATTATACCAAAATACAACCAATTTAATGTCCAAAAACAAAAATTAGCACAATCAAAATGCTACCTAAGAATTCACAAATTGCCAATAAAATCAAAACAAACAATAACATTAAGACCTCTTGGGCTGCCTCCCAAGTAGCGTCTGATTTAATGTTGCGGCATGACTTAGTCATCTCGAGTACTTAGAATTCTTCAACAACCCACATTTAACTTTTGAGTTTATCAGGATGCTTCATAGACTGGTGAATGTTAAAAACCACTTCTGCATCATTTACGCTAAACCTGAATTGACTAGGATTCATATCCACCAGGGCTTTCCCTGTGGCCAAAAATGGTCTTCCTAGAATAATAGGGACCTCAAACTTTACCTTACAATCAAGAATTACAAAATTCGCCTGGAATATGAACTTATTCACTTTGACTATTACATCATACAGTATTCTTTCCGGCTTATTGATCGTCCTATCTGCCATTAATAACCTCATTCTTGCCGAAGTAGGTGAACCCAAACCAAGCTTTTTAAACATGGCAAGAGGCATCAAATTTATACTTGCTCCTAAACCACACAACGTTCTTGCAAACTCAACATTGCCAATGGTACAAGGGATGATAAATGCACCGAGATCCTCTCTTTTTTGGACTAAAGATTTGGTAGTAATGGCACTACAATGTTGGATCTCTTTCGAAAGCTCTTGCGCTCACTGTAAACTTTTTCATCACCAAATCCTTCATAAATTTAGCATACCCAGGCATCTTCAGCAATGCTTCAATAAGGGGAATATTTATGGACAATTGTTTCAACATGGAGAGGGAGTGTTTGAACTTATCATCATCCTCCTTTTGCTTGAGCCTTTGGGGAAAAAGAGGAGGAGGTCTTGGGATAGTCTTGTTCTTTTCTTGCTCCTTCACCACTTTACCTCTCACCCCTATTATTGGCCAAACCTTCTCTCTCAACCTCAACTTTGTCATCAACACTTTTTTCATGATCCTCATCAACAACCACCTATATTGGAGGGTCAATGGTACTATTTTCACTCCTCGTCATAATCGCCATGCAATGCCCCTTATTCTTAGGATTTTGAACCGTATTTCTAGGCAAAGTACCCTTTTGGCATTGATTCAATTGGAGGGACACTTGACCAAATTGTTGTTCGAGTTGCTTGATGGCCACTAAATGAGACTCTCTTTTTTTGTTGATACTTGAGATATCTTATTTCATTCCTTTCAAAATCTCATCTTGGTTCTATGCTTTCTTCCACAATTTGTCAAACATCTCCTCTATCCTTGAATTGCTAGAAACAACATCACGATTATTAGGAGGCACATAAGGACCATTTCTATACCCATCTCTTCAGCACCACTCGGATTCTGGCACCCTATTTCTCTCAAAATAACCACCCCGGTTATCTCTATATGCACCTTCTTGGTGGTAGTTTCGACCTTGATTTCTAGAACCTTGACGTCAATAGTCTGAATTGGACCCTCGGGCATTGTTCTGAAAACCCACCACTTGATCTCTAACAAAGCAAGCATCCTGATCAAAGAAATGTTCATCATACATGGGTGCTCTAGGAGGTTGGTGGACTATCACATGAACTCTTTTTTGGTTCTGTTTAACCACCAAGTCCATACTCATGTGGAGTTAAGCAAGTTGTTGTATGATCTCATCATTGATTTTTACTTGCTCCGAACTAACACTAACTGCACATGAGCTCCTTCTAGAAGGTCTCTCACTTTGACCCCATGCTTTATTGGTATTGACTACTTGCTCCATCCTTTTCACTATCCTTGTGAACAGTTGATCTAAGAACAAACCTCCTATGATGGTATAGGCACACGCTTGACTATTCTCATTAAGAGTCCGATAGAAAATCTCCACTAAAGCATCGTCCATAATTTTATGGTTCGAAAACATTCTCAAGCACTTGGTAAATCTCTCCCATGTTGTGCTAATAGAATCACCCGGCAATTGCTCAAAGTTATTGATTTGATCCTTAGGTTTGAGATTTTTAGAACGTAGGATGTATCTCTCCAACAAGGCTCTTTGCAATTCTGCCCAATTGGTGATTGAGCTCTGTGGGAGTTCTAACAACCATATTGTTACATTATCAGTAAGAGATAGAAGGAATGCACGTAACCGCCAGCATCCATAGAAAGATTCTGTGTACCCATCATACTATTGCACACAAAAGCAACATTATGAAGATGACAATGAGGATCCTCAGTAAGTAACCCCACAAACAAACTATGATTCTGAAGCATTTGGAGTAATTCACTTGACACCATGAACTTAGTGTGGGCCAGTAGTGGTGGCAACACTATAGCTCCTGCGACGTCCATGGCCATGGAATTCAACCGATATTTATTTCATCCATATGTATTCTTATTGAAATCCCTATGCTATAGCCTATTTTCCCTTGGTAGTGAATTTTCCTCTCTACCAAAATCATCATCATTTCGGTCCATGGCTTCATCAACCACAACATCCATGTTTGCTTGGGTCATTCTCCTTATAACACGTTGGATCTCAAGATTAATTAGAGCTAAGGGTCCGCCTTGACTCCTTCTATTGGGCATACACCTAGTATACCCTGCAAAATAAACTAAACAATAAAAACAAAAATAAAAGTAAAATACAAGAGAATTAAGAAATCAATACTTGAAATAACTACTAGTGAAGTCCAATCAAAACAACGTTGTATTCCCCGGCAACGGCGCCACTTTAGTTTTGATGTCGCTCAAACAGTACCTCTCACTTTAAGGATAAATCGATCATCAATAGTAAAAAACCTAACTGAGGTTAGGGTCGAATCCCAAGGAAATATGGGGCTTTGCCACTTTGATTCACCAACAATCAATTCAAATATCAAACAACTCAATTCTCAAGGAAGGGTAGTTTTGCAATAATCGATGAAAAATTAAACTAGACTACTAAAACGGAGAGACAATCAAATTGGAGAGCGATTTCAGAAATTGTGTTCACCATGATTTATTAACTTAAACACCCTGAATAACACAGCCTAAATTGAAATTGCATGTAGGATAGTAACTTAAGTTCTTCCAACCCTTGGGCAAAGATGAAGGTCGAATTTCACTATGGCACTTGGCCAGCTACCATGGTGTGCCAAACTAACTGTTACCCATTGTCCCAATCAACCTCTCCTTAGCAGAGTTTGGTTGATCAGAAAAGAACACATCAATCGAATTATGCCACCCATTTCCTTTTCTTATTCATTGCTACCTTGATTGGGATCACGACACTAGGTGGGGTTCAATGTTGGCCACCAACGAATAACATGCAAAATGAAGGAAAACGGATAATACATGCAAAGACCTAACTCAAGAAGTGCAAATAATTTGGGTTTTCTGTGTTAGCTACTCATGGTTCCCACAATCCCAAGTTGTGGGGTTTAGCCACTCATGGATTGGGGAAACAAATCAACAATGAAGAAAGAAGACATGAAAGATTTCTCAGCCAAGAGAAATGAAAAAAAATAAAAACCCACTTTGTAATTAGAATCACAAGCTTGAATAGTGAAGTTAGCCCACACAAGCTTGAATAGTGAAGTTAGCCCACAAGTGAATCTAATCTCCTAATTTAGTCTCCAAAGATAAACCCTAAAAATCTACTCTCAATACTCTCTAAAAATCTTTGTATATTCTCAATAATGAATTAGTGCTGCTCCTAAAACCCTAAAATATGCTATTTATAGTATTTATAAAAAGGTCCTTAAAATAATTAGAAAATCTGATTGGCATCTACTATGGCATGCAGTTATGACTCGTAGGGTGCCCTATGAGTCGTAATCAGGCCTTCCTGGTCAGCACTTCGCATATTTGGACTTCACTATTATGATCCACCTTTACAAGTCGTAGTTTGGTCTACAACTCATAGTGCCTTCTCGTAGTACATACTTGCATTTCTTGGTCCAATTTTGAGCAACACTATTGATTGTTACGAGGCCTACCTTTACAAGTAGTAGAAGGGACTACGACTCGTACCTTGAGCTCGTATAACTGAACTTCAAATTTTCAGATTTTTTTATGAAAGCTATTAATTGATACAAGACAGCCTCTATGACTCGTAACTTGGGCTACTACTCGTAGTGGCGTCCATAGGTCCTGAAAATCAGTAAAATCTGCAACTTTTCCCAAAATCAAGCCAACCTATATTTTCTATAAAAACAAACACAAAACACATAAAAGTCATAAAAAGTCGCATTGAGAACTCACAAAATCTCATGTTTTAGGCATCAAATATGTTGTATTTTGATAGCACATCAATAGTGATTCCCTGACCATGTGGAGAAATGTACGTATAGCTTAGAAAGGTGAATTGATTCGCAAACTTAAAGAGACGACCCTTGATCTAAGGGGGAGATGATGTGAGAAATCGAAGTAGATCTTGAGTTTGATAAAGATAGAATGATCAAGATGAGACATCATTTCCTTTCCACATCATACGTTCCTTATTCTTCCATTAAGGTGATGCTCTATTCTCGTCTGGTATACGACTGCCATGCCTATGGTTTAATCCCATACACCACTTGTTGATTGTTATTCATGTTGAATTGCGAGGATGAAAAGCGATGAATTTATTCATTAATTTTGATTTGACCTAATGGATCTAAGTGTTTTGAGTCTTATGTTGAATGAGATGTGACCTGAGTTTTACACTACGTATAGTTTTATGAACTCAGAATGAGTCTTGATAGATGAGGGAGATTGTTCTTCGTTATGAATGTCTTCGGATAAGATTTCTCGGTTGGGTCATGCTAATAATCATTCGAACCAAGTTCTTTAAGTGACACTGTCTTCCCATGTCTTGATAGAAATGTTGATGATAATAGAGGAGTGATGGTTGATTGGAGAGAGTGAGAGTTCTTCATTCTGATGCTATCTTACGCATGCAATGACCTTCGGCTTGTTATGCCATTATTGATGGTAAGATGTAGAGATGATGAGTTCCCTTTGGTCCAAATAGTGATGCTGATAGTAGTAGACAGAGAATGAGGGTCGATGAGGAGGAGTGACCGTATACTTATTGCGACATTGGTGTTGTACTTATGTCATGTAAGGATAGGGATAGGAAGGAGGAGAGAGATGAGATATTATGATGTGCAATAGATAGGTAAGAATATGGTGGTGTGTCTTTGAGTGGGAGCTCATTGAATGGAGGAGGTAGAGGTGGTAAGTAGGCTTGAAAATTCTAAGACAGAGTTGAAGTGGTTAGAGTGATAGGCTTGAATGTGTGGTTATTTTTATGGAGTATTGATAACAGACTATCAAAGACTTCATGATAGTGAAGTAGTGAATCGGACTAGTGATCTTTTAATGAAAGCCCCGGTGGAAGTATAGAGCTAAGTATTGAGGATTAGCTTTGTATGAATATGATTGTCTTAAGGGTAGCACCTTGAGGCTCAGAAATAGACTTGAATGGAATAAGAGGATGTGGATAGGCAGAGAGTTGAATAGGAGCTATAAGCTTAAGTTGATAGAGTAGAGTTTTATGAAGAGGAACACAATTGAGATGAGGTGCTAAGCTTGAAAGTTGTACATAGAGTCTTATGTATCGATGGTCTCATTCTCGATTAGAGTTGATGGTTTTCTTCCTGAGTTTGAAGGACTGATTGTTGAAGTGTTTAAATGATTCGAAGTGATTGAGTTTCGACATTCCACTCGTGCTTGATGGTGAAAATTTCTAAAAGAATATCTCTACTCTTGATCTAAACCAATTTGTCTATTCTGAGTGACTTGTGATTGTCCATATTGGTTGATTGAGTACTGAAAGGAGTCTTGATCATTATTCGTGGCTGATGATAAAAATGTTGAAGGTAATGTTCTTATCCTTAACTAAATTGATTGTCTTTTCTTGAGTTGGTTGTCTATTATTGAGTCTGAATAGAGATTGTTGATAGTGATGAGGACTTGAAAGATTGATGGATAGATGTGAATGTTGAGATGAATTTTGAGTCTATTCTGCCTTGATATCCACCTTTACTCGTCATTCGAGGACGAATGGTCCCAAGGGGGAGATGATATAATGCTTAGTAAAATTACCAAAATACCCCTAGGATAGAAATGTGTGCATAATGCATCGTCACATACTCCATTTGTGAATCCGAACTGGATATGCAATCAGCATGAAAGTTGAATGGGAAAATAATCTCGTTCGAATTTTAGAGCCATCAAATCAAAAAATAATTTTTCGATCCAAAATGATTTCTAGAGTCTGCGCGCCCCCAAGGTGCGACGCGCCTGGGATGTGGACATTCCCTGTGTTTTTCTTAAATTTTTCGATGGGAAATTGAAAGCTAGTTTGGAAAATTTTAAGAAAAAAATACACTAGTGTACGCCTCATCCGCGTCACGGACTGGGCCATTCCGAAGTGAAATTTTTTATTTTAATTTGAGGGGCATTCTGATCAATTTTTAACCCCTTCTAAGTTTAATAAATAAATATAAGGGATTTTTTACATCAAGCCAATTCCAAAGAATATCTATCAACTAAGTTTTCGTATGAGTTGATAGAAGGGTCAACTTCAAATGACCATATCACCTAATATATAATGCGTTAGGTGACCCATAGTATATCAAATCGAAGATATCTGAATTAGCTTTCCAATGCTTCCAATTTGGCCTTAATCAGAGTTCGGATAGAAAGTTATGACCATTTTACTAAAGACCTACAGAGTTGTCCGAAGATCCGCGATGCGGACCTAACACGGACCCTTACTGGATAAGTTAAATGATGTTTTCTTTTTATTTTGAGGGTCTTTCATCCTAAAACCTTTGGGGGTATATTTAAGGTCCCAAAATGCATAAAACGTTATTTTCATAATTAAGAACCCTCTCCTTCACTCCTAAACCTAAACACTCAAGAATCATCAAGAAAGTCATCAAGTTAGGATGAGCTTTCAAGATTCATCCTCATGGTGAGTTATTCTTCATTAATTTCAATCTACCCAATCTAAATTTTTTTATCTATTCATGAATCTCCAATAGAATCTTAAATCATAACCTAGGGTTTCAAAAAAACGAATTCAAGAATTCTAAGAAATGATTTATTGATTCTTCTTCTTCAAGAATTAGAGTTCTTCATCAAGAACTCTAAAGATTCTAAATCAAGAATTCAAGAATCAAATAGAAGCTCTTCAAACAATGTCTTTCCATATTCTTTCACTCTAAAAGAACTACTGAGATCAAGGATTTTCTCCAGTAAAGCTAGTATTCATTAAATTTCGATTATAATATCAAATTTGTAGGTATGTAATGCTAAACTAAAAGCATGAGATTGTTCTCTCATGTGTCCCATATATGGTCTTAGATGAGAGTTGAAAGTTCTTGAGTCTACATACATGATTCTTAATTATTTTCTTGAAATATTATATTTGTTTCATGTATTTTCATATGTTGATGATTATCATAAACTTGTTTTCCTGAATTGAATATTTTCATAAGATATTGCATAAGCCGTATGTGTTAACTTTTAAAAGCATGCATGAAGGAAGATAGGGATTGAGTCTAGAGCCTCGATTGAGAATGTCGATTGTGATTGAGATTGTGATGTAAGAATGATGATGAGTTGATAGAACTTGATAGTCCCATGAGTCTCTATAAATGAACTCTAATGATTTGTCTATTCAATTGTTCCCTAATGATTATTCTAAGCATTGATCTATTGATAGAGATGTTGATTGATGAGATGATGAGAGTCTCTATGAGACTGATTGAATGATGATTGCCTCTGCGAGGCTAATTCGAGATGAGTTGATTGAGATGATATGATTGTATTGATTAGATTGATTGGATTGATTATCTTATGAGCATTGAGTCATGGAAGGAGTATCGAGCATCGAAAGAGTAAGAGTTAGCGTAACTCTTACTCATCAAACTACATAGCGAAACATAGGTGAGGATTAGGACCATCATAATATATTTTGTTGAGATCCTCTCTTGATAAAGTCCCTGAAACAATAGAGGACTTGTTTTGATTGTTGGGATCCCCAGTGGATTTGATTCGTTCCCTACCTGGCAAGTATGGAACGGCTGTGGCAACATCAACGTGATTGTTGAACAATCACTGGCTCATAAGTAATTGTTGTCGGATAAGAGAAACTCCCAGAAAGTTCCCAAACTAAGTAATTTGAGTCAAGATGAGATGAAATGAGTTGAGATAAGTCCCTCTGAGATGAGTCTGATTTGATTGATGAGTTGATTGGATGATAGGTCACTTGTCTACTCTTTATTCTTGCTTTAGATAGACATTTGATATGTAGATTGTTACTATCCTTGATGTTGATTGTTGTTTCTATATTATTCTACCTATTTTGGTTTCATTCAGCTATTTTACATATCAGTACATTCCATGTATTGATTTCTCTTTTTGGACTGCATCGCTTCATGATGTAGATACAAGATTTGGAGATCGTCAATAGGTGCACCGTTGAGGATTTGAGACGTTCAGTTGATTGGTGAGTCTCTCCTACTTCGGAGGATTCATTATATTTATTTCATCTTGCTTTAGAATTAGACATTTATTATCTTTGTTTTGATTGAGGTAGTCATGGGTCTATCATTGGCACCACCTGATAGTGATAGAAGCTTCATAGACTAGTGTTGAATGTTGATGTAAGATTGTAAGCTAGTTCTTCCTACTAGCCTTTTATTGTAATACTAATTTTGAGACTAGATAATGATGTGCCCATTTACTTCCTTATGTCTTCCGCTGATTAGTAAAATGTATGAATGAATGAATGTGATGGGGCCAAGTGGATCTCTTGGGGACTAGCAATGGTCTCAGAGTGCCGGTACTTCTAGGGTACCCTCCCGTGGTATGACAGATCTTCTCTCTTTATCAGAGTTACAATTACCATTAACCTTTTTTCCTTAACAATAATCTTATGTATATTGTAAGTTGAAAATTTCAGAAACTAATATATACTCCATTAATTTCATATATAGTATGAGAACTATATACAAATTCAGAATTTGATAGAATTTGAAGTTTATGGATAGCGAAATGCCTGTACTCTAAATAGTGTCTCTATTTATCAGTAACATTGATATTGATTAGAGCCAAATGCTGCTTTTCATATATTATGTTTTTCATTACCTAGGAGCACAAAAACCTCACTTAAATAAGTTGTAGGTCTTGTTAGGACTACCAGTAACACTAGGCAATTTCTTCCTATTTGTCTAGACTTTAAGTCTGAATAGAATTACCTAGAACATATTGCTGTGCAAGGTAACAAATATCCCAAGGAATGAACATTTGAACTTCTAATCGAGATGTGAGTTGGTCCTCAATGAATCAAAGACTAGTTTCAAATAATGTAAATGATCAGTTAGTGAATGGTTGTAGATTAGTATCTATATCTATCTATCTCTAACTTGAATGTTATAGTACTATAATACCCCTAACTAAAAATACCTCGTAAATTAAAATTTTGAGAAAAAGATTTTTAAAATGCCCTTAAACTATGTGAAATGAACAAAAATGTCATTGTCGTCAATATTTTGATCCAAAAATGTCCTTACCTTTGATAATTTGGTCTAGAAATCTCCTTATTATTACTAAATAGGTCAAAAATGTTCTTAAAAAAATAAAAATGTATATTTTTTTCTTTTCAAACATATTGTGTTCCTAATAAAACTATTACTTTTTTTAAAAAAAGCACTTGTCTTGTTGTGCTTTGCTTCTTCAAATCACTTTAACTAATAAAAAATATAGAAAAATATTTTTTCAATCTCATTTTATCAATTAAAATAGAACATTGTATGCTTATAACAAATAGTATATGTCATAAATATAAGACTATAGTAAATTCATCCTTAATTTTATATAGATAACGATAAAAAATAACTATAATAAAACAAGAAATATTTTTTAAGAAAAATTTCTTGAATAAAAGTAGGATAAATATTTGCTAGTAAAAAATATTATTAGGAAAAGAATGTGTTGAAAAAGAAAATAAATAACAAATTTCTTTGAAAATAGGGCATTTTTAATCCATTAAATAACAATAAGGGCATTTTTGGACCAAAGTATTGACGGCAAGGGCATTTTAGGCCAAACTATAAACGGAAGGCGTTTTTGTTTATTTTGCACAATTTAAGAGCATTTTTTACCCTTTTCCCTTAAAATTAAATTACAAAAATACCCTTACAACCTAAATATCCTATTTAATTTAATAAATATTAAAAACCTAAGAGCATATGTTTGATTTATCTTTACTCAAGCTTGGTCGATTTGTTTAACGGCATGACAAAACTTCATCATTTAGGAGATTGCATCTTATATGTAACAGCATGACAAAACTTCACCAAAAATTTTAGTTTTCTTGTTTTAAAATTTAGTCCCCAGAGGCATCCCTAGATAGGCAGTTGGAAGAGCACCAACCTTTCCACCTAAAGTATTAGCTAGATTTTCAATTGTGGATAGACAAAACTTTTTCCCCAAATAACGTGCAAACCAGACACTACTTCAAATATGACAAAGATCAACCTTAGTATCCTGATTTGTTTATGTGTTACCTCATAAAATACTAAGGTGTCATCTGCGTACTGAAGATACGTTATCCCCATACTGTTTAAGTCACCCACTTGGAAGTTCTTCTCTTTTGTTGTAATAATTAAGTTGCTCATGTCTTTCATAGCAAAACTGGAGATAAAGGATCTCTTTGCCTGAGGTCTCTTTGAGAGGTAAAAAAGCCATTGGGAGCTCTATTGATTAGGATAGAGAACTTAACAGTACTAATACAATATTTAATCCAGCTATTCCACTTGCTTCAAAATCCCATTTTACCAAGCATCTGGATAAGCAAATTCCAGATTAGATGGTCATATGCGTTTTAGATATCTAGTTTGCAAACAATCCTAGGTTTGCAACTTCTTTGACTTGATTCTATACATTCATTTGCTACCAGCATAGCATTCATAATCTGCCTCCCTTTTACGAAGGTCATTTGTTGTCTATCCACTACACCATGGATCACCTTTTTCAATCTTTCTGCTAAGATCTTAGCTATAATGTTGTATATTCCCCTAGTCAGGCTAATGGGTCCAAAGTTCACTCAATTTCGTCGCTCCCACCTTTTTTGGTATTAGGGCCACAAAAGTAGAATTGAAATGTTTTCCCAAATAAATTTTTTTTTTCGAAGTTCTAAATAGTTGCTACTAGTTCTACCTTGATGATGTCCCAACATTGTTTGAAAAACTCCATTGTGTAATCATATGGACCTAGAGCCTTGTCCCCAACACATGCATTAGTGCCTTCTAGGATCTCCTGAGGCTCAATAGGGGCCTCCAACAGATGATTCTCCCTTTCTGAAATGTTGGGGTAATTTATTATCTCATGTTATGGTCTCCAATTCTCAGGCTCTGCATAAAGATTTCTCATAGGACATATCAAACTCCTCAAGATCTCAAACATGATTATCTGAAAATCCCAGACTCATCCAATGTTATTTCACCAAGAGTGTTGGACCGCTTGATCTTTAAAGAGAATTACAACTAAAGTTCAGCCATGCATGCCCACAAGGACATGACAACACCATTCTCCAGAAGAACAAGTCACTCGAGAAAGTTAGAAAAATTTTACAATGGAAGAGGGATACCAACTCATAGTTGTGTGAGGGCATTCATTTATTGACAAATGGACTCTAATGGCTCCACTTTTCATGTCATTATATACCTTGTCTTTTTTCCTTCCAAAAATAATTATTTAAATTAATATTATAATGTGGGACCATCAAACTAATATTTTTCTTCCTCTACTCTCACTCTCCTCTTCCGTCTTTTTCTAAATTTTTTTTTTTTGGTAAAATCACAATCTGAACAGATGATATTTTTTTTCATATATTGCTCAGTTTCACTATTTTATTTTTCAATTTTTTTGTAGTTTTATTAAAAGTTTATTCAAGAAAAAATTAAAATAAATCAGCTAAATAAATTTTATCATTTGACTATAAAATAATATGTAATTTTATATAAGTATTAATTTTTATA
>JAABOM020084206.1:0-30812 GCA_011800125.2 Solanum clarkiae | reverse complement strand
AGACAAAAGCAATTCATGCAACAAGTTTGAAATAGATATTCATGCATAATCAATCAATACTTAAAAAATCTCCAACATAATTTATTTTCATATTTGTATTACTCTCTCCATTCCATTTTATGTGGAACCATTTGACTTGGCACGGTGTTTAAGAAAAAAGTAAAACTTTTGAAACTAGTGGTCTAAAATCATTCTAAGATATTTATGTGATTGACAATCATTTCATTAAGGATAAAAGGGGAATTCAAAGTTTAAATTGTATCCAATTAGAGTAAGGTGACGTACTGTTTGGAATGGACCAAAAAGGAAAGGGTGTCACATAGGTAATACAACTTGAAATCATGCAATTTTCATAAAAAGTGAAGATTAACTCCATTAGTGAAAGAACCCATGGATGAAGATCCATAGATCTTAAACCTTGATTTTCTTTAAATTAACTTTAATGAGATCTAAAGCTTGGGTTGGGTTCTTGAATTCCAAAATTAAGCTTAAAATCCTTTAATTTGAATGAGAGATTTTATAAAGTCTAGTAGAGGTTTTAGAGAGGGTTTTTTTTATGTAATGTAGAGATGAAAAATAGTTAAGTACGGAAGATTTCACATTTAAATGGGTACGGGGCTATTAGCCAATGCCCTTCGATGAATGAAGAAAATCGGGGAAAATATTACACTGGTCCTCACCTTAGGCGCGATGCGGACCAGACGTGGATTACAAAATACACTTGTCGGCGCCCAGGCTGCGACACTAGAAATCAATAAATTAGTGAAAATTATTTTTCGGTTGGGGTCTTCTAAAATCCGTATTATATCTATCTCCCACTAAATTTGGCCTTCGAATAAAGAATATGAAGTCATATTTTCGAAATCACGCACGGATTTTTAGATATATGAAAAATATGATTATGGGGCATTCTGAAGCAGATGAGGGGTGTATGACTATCCCCAATGGTCCATACTCCTTTCTCTTGAACTATGTGCTTCGCATAGGTACGTGTATGCCCCTTTGTGGATGATGAATGATTATAGAACTACCTTTGGCAAGTAGGTCACCTCTTTATCCATTATGGGGTGGATGACAAAGTTCCAAGTTATAACTCACTTGGATTTAAAATATGGCTAAGTGTTTGAGTGAGTATTGGGGAATCTTTAGGATGATATGAGGGTGAAATAAGACTTAAGTGTAGGTAAAAACGTGTTTGGGAACACTTAGGCCTGAAACCCAAAAGCCTTAGACTAAGATAGAAATTATTGGCAACAAAATACATAGGTCCATGTCTATTCCACGAAGCAGACCTGTTGCAGAGGCCAGGTAAAAACATGTACGCGACAGCTACGTATCGTGGCACAGCCGCGAATCGATTTTGGATAATAAAAATTACAAAAACTGAAATTGCTAGTCATTTGCTCTTAAATCGGGGTTATACCCTTATCCCCATAATTATTACCATATGATGCCGTATTTCGATATGGCGCACGAATTTTGAAATATATGGAATTTAAAATCCCAATTATTTCGAGCCACATTTTTGAGAACTTTTTGGGGTCGTTTCAGTATCTCCTCCTTGGGAACAGTCATGCCCAAAGGTAAAAGAAACATATAAGACACGAGTAATCAAGAAGAAATCAGCCTCAACAAGAATGCAACATTACATTTAAACATCATTTTAAAAACCTCAACATTAGTGTAAAATCATCATAAATTAGTCAACTTAAACATGAATGCATACGAATGACATAAATACTGAAATATAAGACTTGAAATCACATAGAGGCTTACAGTTAGTACCTTAGGCTTGACTGGAGTGGAAGAGATAAGGACACTGCTTTTGCATGTTCGCTTCGACCTCCCAAGTAGCACTTTCGATTTGTTGGTTCCTCCAAAGAACCTTACAGATGCCACCTCCTTGTTCCTCAATCTCTTCACTTGCCCATAAAAAATCTTAAATGGAGTCTCCTCATAAATAAAGTTATCTTCAACAACACCCACACCATCAAGAGGCATAATAGCATTAGTTTACCTATACATTTTCTCAACATAGAGATATGGACCACTGAATGAACTAAATTCATTTCTGTCGGCTACTTCAACTCATAAGCTACCTTTCAAACCCTCTTCATGACCTCATAAGGACCAACATGTCTTGGACTAAACTTACGCTTTTTACCAAAATGGACCACACATTTCATTGGAGAAAGTTTCAGATAAACCCAATAACCCACTTTGATTTCAAGGTCTCTTTTTCTCATATCGGTATAGGATCTTTTACGACTTTAGGTTGTCTTCAACCCCTTCCTAATCATCCTAACCTTCTTAAGTGCCTCAAAACTAGATCTGGTCTTAATAAAGTCACCTCTCAAACCTCAAAGCAACCAATTGGTGACCTACAACGTCTCCCATAAAGAGCCTTAAAAGGAGTCATACTGATGCTAGAGTGATAGATATTTTGGTATGCAAAATAAATCAAAGGAAGATGGTCATCCCAACTACCCCTCAACTCCAATACACATTCCCTAGGCATATCTTCAAGGGTTTGAATTGTCCTTTTGGCTTGGCCATCTGTTTGAGGGTGAAAGGTAGTACTACGGTGAACTTTTGTACCAAGACCCCTTAGAAAATACCTCTAAACGTGTGAAGTGAATTGTGCACGACGATGAAATATGATGGACAAAGGAACCCCATGTAACCTTATTAAATCATGGATATATAACCTTGCATACTTTTTAGCCCCATATGTGGTCCTAACAGGTAGAAAATGAGTTGATTTCGTCATCGTATCAACCACCACCCAAATGGAATCAAAACCTTTTCTAGTTTTGGGCAACCCAACCACAAAATCCATATTAATAAGCTCCCACTTCAAAGTGGGAATCTCTATGTCTTGGGTTACGCCACCCAGCCTTTGATCTTTGGCTTTGACTTGTTGACAACTATGGCAACCGAAAAAGAATTTGGCAATGTCCCTCTTCATGCCTCCCTACCAATACACATCCCTTAAGTCTCTATACATTTTGGTGGAATAAGGGTGGATAGAATATGGAGAACTATGGGCCTCATCAAGGATTTTCTCTCTCCAACCATCAATACAAGGCACACACAACCAACCTTGGTACCTAAGGGCACCATCTCCTCCTTGGGAGAAAACCTCTACTTTGTCCTCTTTCACCAAGCCCTTAAATTCAACAAGGAGGAGTCAAGATCTTGTTTAGCTATCACCTCATCAACAAATGAAGACTTAGACCCATCAACAACAATAACACCATCCTCACCAACCTCTTCCAACCTAACTCCAATCTTGCCAATTGACGACCTTCTACAACCATCTCCTTATAACCACCATCAACGTAGGCTAGGCTAACCATAGACACCCTACTCATACTATCCGTCACCACATTTGCCATGCCTAGATAATATTGTACACTAATATCATAGTCTTTAAGAAGTTCTAACCATCTCCTTTGCATCAAGTTGAGATCCTTTTGGGTGAAGACGTATTGGAGGCTCTTATGATCGGCCCACATATGCACATGCACACCATACAAGTAGCGACGCTAAATCTTTAAGGCAAACACAACGGCAGCTAACACTAGATCATGGATAGGATAGTTCATTTCATGAACCTTGAATTATTTAGAAGCATAAGCAATGACCTTATCATTTTGCATCAACACACAACCTAAACCAACTCGAGAAGCATCATAATACACCACAAGACCCTCAAGCCCAGGTAGTGAAAATATAAGAGCGGGCACAAGCTTATCTTTCAATGTTTGGAATCTCCTCTCACACTCGTCAGTCCACGTAAACTTAACCTTCTTGTTAGCCAATTTTGTCATAGGGGAAGCAATGAAGGAGAACCCATTCACAAACCTTATATAATAACCTGGTAGGTCCAAGTAGCTCCTAATATCCGATGGGGTGAATGGTCTAGGCCAACTTCTAATCACATCGATTTTCTTAGGATCCACTTTTATGCCATCCCTCGACACCACATGACCCAACAATACAACCTCCTTCAACAAAAATTTACATTTGTCATATTTGGCTAAAATTTCTCCTCCCTCAATCTTTGCAACACAACCCTCAAATACTCCATATGCTCGTCCCTACTATGTGAATAGATCAATATATCATCAATGAAGGCCATAATAAAGGAATCAAAGTAAGGTTTAAAGACCCTATTCATTAGGTCCATGAAGATGGCCGGTGCATTGGTCTACCCAAAAGACTTCACAACAAACTCATGATGCTCACATCTAATTCGGAAGGCCGTCTTAGGAATATTACACTCCCTACCCTCACCTTATGATACCCAGACCAAAGATCAATCTTAGATAAAAAGCTAGCCTCTTTCAATTGGTCAAAAAAGTCATCAATCCTTGGAAGAAGATATCTATTGTTTATGGTCACCCTATTGAGTTGCCGATAGTCAATGCAAATTCTTATTGACCCATTCTTTTTTACAAACAACATTGGAGCACCCCAAGGTTATTGTCTAGGCCTAATAAATCTCTTTTCCAACAAATTGTTCAATTGTTCCTTTAACTGCTTCAACTCCGCTGTGGCCAACACCCATGATATTTAAGATCTTGTAGACCTCATCAATGAACTCTTTTGGATCTTCATCCACCTTTGACCCGTAGAACATCGGAGGATTCATCCTTATAAAGTCCCTTAACCTAGCTCTTTGGGTGGTAGCATGAGGGGATTGGGCTCCTTGATTGACTTGGTTGGAGACGACTTGGGCAAGCATAATGAGAGCATCGCAGAGCTCCCTATTGGTAGGTTGCTCCTCAGGAGTTTGGGCCATTCTTTTTCGAGTGTTTGGCATTATCTAGCATAGCGAAGAATAATCGTTTAAGGGGAAACACTTACCACAACTCTATAGAACAGCACAGAATATGAAGAAGGGTAACATTTCCTAAAGCGTCTAATGACCACCTATTCATAGTCATGGCGCTCATCACAACCATGAATAGGACACTAATCAACATGGAGTGTTGGACTTCGAGGATCTATCAACCTAGTGCTCTAATACCAATTTTGTCACGACCCAAGCCTAGGGTCTAGGCGTGACATGGCACGAGAGGAACCCAAAAGGACCCCAAGCAAGCCTCTTAGAATATCATTGCACATTCTTAGTCGCAGTATCTATAAAACAAGCATCGAGATATAATAAAGTGGGATAATCGCGGCTAAAGAAAAGCACTTTCATATCATAGACATCAAGAACAATAGAGTTAAGGCTCTTAGCATAGATACATAACAAGTCCAGCGAACACCTTCAATACATAAATAAGAGCGGGGGCCATGACAAAGCAACCAGGCTCACCCTCATAGTAAAAGTAGACAATAAAGAAGAATGTCTCAATACATAATAAGAGCAACATTAACTAGGGTATCCGTAGTGGAGGGCTCACTAACTAGCTTGAATAGTATCGAACTAGCCTCGTGGAGGAGGATTATTAACATGGGCATTGGTTCCTCCATGGTGATATCATTTATACAAAAGTATGCATTAGTATATTTGAATGTACTAAGTATATAGGATGCAATACAACAAGAATTAAGCATCATAGTAAAAATACATAACCATAGGCAATAGGCATAATATAAAAATATGACATGTATGACCAATGCATAAATAAAACATGCTTAAGTAGATCATGCTCAAATAGGATATCATATGTGTAGAAGAGACCAAGCTAGACTTCAAAAGTATAAACCCCTTGGTATGTTAGTGATGATGCCATCCCATCAGTTAGGTGGTGAAGTACAAACCCCTCACTAGATAGGTTATCTGGGCTCTTAGTTCCCCCGGATTGGGCATGGTCTAATGCCACACTTTATACATAATTTGTCATAGACATAAGCTCATTTCATTATCATACACTCAATTATATTATATGTCATGCTTTGGAACTTCAACTACTAAAGAAACCACATCCAAACATTTTATCACACACTTAGAGGGTGTGTAATGCTAGTATTAAACCATGAATTATAGAGATGAAATCATGCAAGAAATTCAATTGAAAACTATCAATCAACACCTTTCAATCCCCTCAAGCAACATACATCAAAACCCCTCTTTATAAATTACAATTATATAAAGATTTATAGCTCAAAACATAGCAAAATAGTCACAATTTCACTTACTTTTAACATAATGTGCAGTGAATTTCACACTAAGACAGACCCATTTGTAAATAAACTTTAAATCATGCAAATTGAGTAAAAGGAGGCTTGGTTATCATGGTTTAAAGGAACCCATGAAAGAAACCCACATACCTTAGCTTTGGAGATGAACTTGGTGGTGATTAGAGATGGAGACTTGGAGCATGAAGAAGAAACTCGAAGGAAAACCTTAGTTTAGGATGAGGTTTTGCGACTTGAATTTGGGGGTGAAAATATGGCTAGGTGTTTGAGTCAGTAATGGGGAATGTTTAGGATGATATGTGGGTGAATATAGTTATTTATTGGTAAAAACACGTCTAGGAACACTTAGGCCCATGACCCAAAAGCCTTGGATCGAGATAGATATCACTGGCAACACAATACACAAGTTTGTGTTTTGTTTGCAACACAGACTTGTTGCGGAAGCCAGATTAACACATGACCGTGACAACTATGAGCCATGGTACTATCGTGCACTGATTCTGGAGAAAAAAAATAGGAAAATTAAAATTGCTAATTGTTTTCTCTTAAATCGGGGTTAGACCCCGTTCCCCTTAATTTTGACCCCCTGAATAAGAAGATAAACTTAAATTTTTGATATCATGTACGAATTTTGAGATATGTATAATTTAAATCTAGGACATTCCAAGGCACATTTTTGGGCAAGTTTTAGGGTCATTTCAACAATATAAGAGTCCTAGCAATTCCCTTGCAATACCATAGGTGCTTTACATGTTTTGAACACACATATATACAATCCTTTCATCATCATATACTTACATTCCTTTTCAGCATCATTTAGTCATAATGTAATCATCATAAAGTCATTCAATTCATATGACATACATTGGACCATTAATTCCTCAAGAAACCATAACCCGATGTTTTACCAAACACTTAGAGACTGTGTAGTGCTAGCGTAAAATCATGCAATTCAAGAGTGTTATCATGCTAGAAAATCTCATGTAAATCCACCAATAGATTCTTGGTAACACCCTCAAGCAATATACATCAAATAGGTTCATCAAATTTTACAATAGATCTTGGTTTCATAGCTCAAAACATAGCAAACCAAGCACACATTTCATAAACGCAACATAGTGTGCGGTGATTTTCATGATAGCTAAGACCCATGAGTAAATCAACTTTAAATCATCCAATTTGAAGAAAAAGGAAGCTTGGACAACATGGACGAACGGAACCAATGAAATAAACACACATATCTTAGCTTAGGAAATGAATTTGATGAAGATTGGAGATAGAGACTTGAAGCTTGGTTGAATTTCTTATGATTCGGAGAGGGTTTTGGCACTTGAAATTTGAGAGAAATATATGACTAAATGTTTTAGTGAGTATCGGGGAATGTCTTGTATGATATGAAGGCAAAGTATGGCTAAGTATAGATATTTTATCGTGTGGCAAGGCTTAGGCCCAAGACTTAAAGTCTTGGACCGAAGTCAAAATTGGGCACAAAATAACACACTTACATGTCGCAGAAGGAAGGTGCACTTTACACTGGAAATTAACACTTTACAATTTTGGATTTTTCTATGGATGCTCTAAAATTTGAGTTAGACCCATTTCTACTCAATTTTGCCCCTGAACAAGAATACTAAGTAAGATTTTCGAAATAACACACGAAATTTTAGATATATGAAATTTATGATTCTAGGCACATCCAAGGCATACTTTTGGGCAGTTTTTGGGGTCGTTACAATATATCCCCCTTGGGAATATTCGTCCCTGAATGTCAAAGAAATGTATATGAGAAGAGTAATCATAACCAAATCAGCCCCAACAGGAATACAACAATACATTTAAAACACCATTTTCAAAATATCAGCATAAGTGTCAGAAATCATCATGAACTTGTTACCATAAACTTGCATGTATGCAAATGACATAGGGGCTGAAACATAAGGCTTGGAATCAAGAAAGAAATTGGCATGTCATCGTAAGCTTGAATAGAATGAAAGAGATGCAGATATTGTTTCTCCATGCCCACTCCCCGATAGACTCTTTCCACTGGATGAAACTTCCAAAGGGCCTTAACGAACACCACGTCCTTATCAATCAACTTTTACACCCTCCCGTCTGATACCTCTACTAGGAACTTCCCCTAAGCCAACTTATCATCCTCAATACCCATAACCACAAAGAGTTCTATGGCACTAGAGTCACTATCACATCCCCCCATCCTAGAAGCATGAAGTTCCAGACGAACCACACCCATATTCATAGGCAACTCCAATTCATATGCAATTTTGCCAATCTTACTCAACAATCAAAAAGGACTCACAACCAAAACTTATTTGTCAACCTAAACCACACCTAGTCCACTTGGTACCATGAATCACCATCTCCCCCCTGGAGACAACCTCCACTCAACTATCACTCACCAAGACCTTCAACTCCATCAAGACAAAAATCAAAGCCTTATTTAACTAGACCCGTTCAACCAACTTTTTACCACCCGATAGTCTCCAGTTTCCATAATTAATAAGAAACCTCACGTCCTCTGAATTCACAACATCACCCTCAAATGATTCACAAGCTCTCCCTCACTTTTACAAGTAATCAACACATCATCACCAAGAACCACCATAAACGTAACAAGGTAGGGATTAAAGTACCTATTCATTAGACCTGTCGACATAACCGGTGTATAAGTAAAAGAAAAAGATACCATCCCAAATTGAATATACCAAGTATGTAGATGCATTGTAACAAGAGATAGGCATCATATTCTAAATGCATAACAATAGTCAATAGGCAATAGCAATATGGACTGTATGATCAATGCTTAAGTAAAATATTCTTAAGTAACTCATTCTTATATAGGATATCATATTTGTAAAAGAGACCAAGCTAGATTTCCAAATGTACAACCCTTTTGTAGGTTAGTGTTATGCCGCCCCATCATTTAGGTGAATGACTACTAATCCTCATCTAGATTGGTGATAATGTCGCCCCATCACAAAAGTGGAGAAGTACAAACCCTTCCCTAGGTTAATGAGTACAAACCTCCATCTATGTTAGTGATGATACCGCCCTATCACTAGGTAGACAAGTACAAAGCCTTTCCCAGGTTGATGAGTACAAAACCCCATCTTGGTTATCCGGGGTTCTTAGTCCCCTCATGTTGGGCATGGTCTAATGCAATACTTTGTATAGAATTTATCATATATAAGATTATTCACCATCATATGGTCAATCATATCATATCTCATGCTTTGGACCTTCGACTCCTCAAGAAACCACATCTGGATATTTTATCAAATACTTTGAGGGTGTGAAATAGTAGTATAAAACCATGAAATTTAGATATAAAATCATGCAAGAAAATACATTGTAAAACCATCAATCAACTCTTTGCAACTCCCTCAAGCAATATACATAAAACCCCCTTCTCAAAATCATAGAATAGATCAAAGATTTATAGCTCAAAACATCGCAAAATAAACACAAATATACTTAGCTTTAACATAGTTCATAGACATGTTCATACTAGTGAACCCATTTGTGAAATGAACTTTAAATCATGCAAATTAAGTAAAAAGGAGATTAGGGCACTATGGGTGGAAGAACCCAATGGTTAAAACCTTTATACCTTGACTTTAGAGAGTTTCTTCAAGAAGATTTGAAATGGAGGCTCGAAGCTTGAATGAAATCCTTAGATACTGATGATTATTTGAACTCTTGACTCTTGAGGAGGACTTAGGGCTTGACTTTGGTTCCTTGAATTCTAACAAGACTACTTGAAAACATTGAGAATGGATGGAGAATTTGATGAAGATTATTGAGGATTTTGAGAGTTTTTGGTGAGTTTTTAGGGCTAAAAATGGCTAAAGGATGAGGGATTTTCATTTATATAGGTATAGGGTTTTTATCGATTTGCCTGAAGTAAAAAGAATAATTTTAGGAAAATTTTGAACTAGTCCATGTCAGGTCCGCACGGACAGCTATAGTTTTTGCAAAGTTTCACCAAAAATTATTTTTCTTGACATGGACAAAATATACCTTGTAGGTACTACTTTTCCCATCTAATGTTTCCCTCTAAACAAGAAAATGAAGTCGAATTTGTGAAATTCTACATGGATTTTGAGATATTGAAAAAATACATCATAGCATCTTTCTGAGCCACGTGGAGGGATGTTTAAATATCCCCAATTTGAGATATAAGAAAATTATGATTATGGGGGCATTTCGAGGCAAATGTGGGGCGTTTTAAATGGCCTTTTCGGTAGGGATCATAGAACTAGCTCATCAGCTATTATGTTTCAAGCAACAAGGGAAGACCTTCTCCATTTTCTTAAGAGCACAATAAACTTGGGAGCCCAACAATCTACTTACTAAAACCTAGGTAATTTTCACGAAAACAACTCGTATAAACATTCTAATCATCACTATAAGGTCATTCAACTCATAATACATGCCTGTATCTCCAACAACTCAAGAATCCATGGCTGGACATTATATGAAATAGTTAGAGGGTGTGTAATGCTAGTGTAAAATAATGCAATTCAAGAGAGAATGCATGCTAGAAAATTCAATGTAAAACCGTCAATGGATACTTGGTAACACCATGAAAAACGTACACCAACACCCTTCATCAAATACCATAATAAACCTTAGATTCGTAGCTCAAAATAGTAAAAAAATTGCAATTTCACAATCCCTAACATATTGTGCAGTGATCTTCATAATAATTAAGATCCATTTGTAAATCAACTTTAAATCATGAAAATTAGGCAAAAAGGAAGCTTAGGTATCATGGGAGGAAGGAACCCATGAAAGAAACCCACATACCTTAGCTTTGGAGAATCCTAGAAGAAGATTGGATATGGAGACTTGAAGCTTGATAGGAAATCCTTAGATCCAAAGAGGGTTTTGAAACTTGAATTTAGGGGTATAATGTCATGCCCAAAGTCTGGTTAGGGCAGACTAGCACCCGTTGCCGATGAGTCTCGGGAGAACCAACCTGTGTCCATGCGCTTTCTATACATATTATAAGGGATTTCTACATCTGACATGCCTTTAAAAGAATAAATAGTGATAACAAGCCAAAAAGAAAAACATATGGCTAGGCCGTTGGAGCCACGGTGTTTTAGGTACAAGACATGACCGCACATTAAGTTACACAGTCTACTCAGCCTCTAGATAAGGAAAAGTATCTGATAAGGGTCGGGACAGGCCCCGCCTTGACTAATTATATAATACAAAAATATAAGCTTTCGACACACAAATGTTATGGACCTAGAACTCATGCTAAAACTTTCATGTGGCATTAGTCGATTTGCTCACGGTTCTTTCACGATCTTGCAAATACTAGTAAGCCTTCCAACTTTGGACCGCTAAGGGAATTCTAGATTAAGAAGACAAGAGAGATTTTATAATAAAGAGAACTTGTATTGCTTGGAAGAATGCTTTACAGACTTCTTTTCTTGTTGGTTTCCTTCTTGGATGCCTAACAAATGAAATGGCCTTCCTATTTATACTACTTCCTAAAGGCCAAAGTATAATTAATATTTACATAATAAGTCCTTTACACTTTAGTCCTTCTCTATATTCTTCCACATAAGTCTAGAGAGGAATAAAGACTTCAAGGCCTGTCCATATTCTTCTACACATTTCTTGAACCTTCCAGGTCTCTCTAGGCTTTTCTTCAATCTTATGCATAATTCTTGAGAGTTTTGGGGTCCTCCAGGCACGATAGACATGTTCCGACACTATTTTGAGGCGGAATTTAGGCGGGACATATCATTCCCCCCCCACCTAATATTGCCACGACCTAGGCGCAATACTGCTGCCGGAACTCCTCTGTCTCCACGTTCGGACTGCCACAAGTCTTCTTGTCGTCCCCTCGTGGTCTCGTCCGGAGTTCACTCCCTTTAAACTCCCCCATATGCACCTTCATACTGTAGCAAATCTTCATGTCACCCCCTTGCGGTATCCTCCGGAGTTCTCTTCCTTTTTTATTCCCGAGTCGTACTGCTGCAGTTGGCCATCTTTGCTCCTGTTGGGCTTCCTTCGACGGCTTCTCCTCTAATGAATCTTCCTCTTGATAGGCATGGAACACAACAATGTCTTCTCCCAGAACTCTCCACAAGCTGAACGGCCGACAGCTACACTTATCTCTATGACTTGGGCTTCTGCACTAAGGGCACCATGAAGGAACCTCCCTGCTCCAAAACTACGAGTTGTTGGAGGTAGGGGTCGATCACCACATGGAACTTATGGAAATATTCCTACCCAAGGATGATGTCAAAGAGATATATTAGGGAAACATGGAGGTTGGTCTTACCATGCCACTCACCCAACACTATATTGACTCCCTGAGCTACACCACACATAGGAGTCATTGGCGCATTGACTGTCCTAAATTGCGCATTACTTGGATTATATTTTAGCCCCAACTTTGTTGCCTCAGACTTGGTCATGATGTTACCCTCTGTGCCTGTGTCGACCATGGCACAAGAGGGTTGCCCATTAATTCTTATATCTACATACTGTGCTCGACACTCCTTCTATCTTTCTGGTTGCCGGGTGATCGCTCCACATAACCCAATTACGCCTACCTAGTCCATGTCCGAATCTTCCCCCGATTCCTGCACCTCTTTTTGTGCCTCTTGTTCCTTCCACTCGCATAGTATGGCACCAAGGCTTCTCAATCCAAGGAACTTATTGTAACTATGTGGCCCCGCGAATAGGTAGCACTTGAATGCTTTCTCGAGCTGCACCTTTCCCTCTCTGTCTCTTTATCGTCCGGACCTCCTGTTATCAGGCCTACTGGTTTCTTCATACTTGGTATGTGGATGCCAACCCTGGCCTTTGCCACCATCTCCTACCTTGGTCATGACCACCATCCGAGTCTTCCTCTCTTTCTCTACTATGCCTATCATATCGAGCATCTGTCAAAGCCTCTGTCTGCTTGATGGCCTCGTCAAAGGTGGAATCTTGTCGATGCTCTAGCTCCATCTTAGCCTAACCCTGCAATCCGTCCATGCAGTAGAACATATCTTCATCCGTGAGTTTGGGGATTTGAAGCATGAACCTAGTGAAGTCCTTTATGTAGGCCTTCATGCTGCCCTCCTGCCTCAACTCCCTACGCCTCCATTTGGCTTCATAGACATCATTGTTGGGGTAGAAAGTATTCTTGAACTCTACATTAAATTGTTCCCATGTGTTAATCGTGTAGATTCCCCTTCCTATCTCAGCATCCTTCTGCTTCCAGCACAGCATTGCTATCTCGATCAAATATATCATGGCTGTATTGACCTTTGTGTCATCACTCCTCACCTTGTTGCACTTGAAGTAATTCTCCAGGTGCCACAAGAAATTCTCCACCTCTTACACTTATCGAACTCCTTTGAAGATAGGTGGCTTGCGAGCCTCGATCCTGGCCTCCCTTTCTCCAGCAATCCCAATGCATCTCCCATCATCCACGCCTTCCTCAGGTGCCCTCATCCTTGCACTCATAGCCTCCATGGTTTCACCCACGGTCTTCATGGTGGTGCTCATGTCCTCCATCTTGCTTAGTCTATCCATAAGCTGGCATCTGGGGAGGTGATGGTCTCCCTCAACTCGATCTCTGCAGCCTGACGATCGCCCAACCTTTTCTGGATGTTCTCGTTCTCCTCAAGGGTGAATTCCTCCAAGGTCTGGAACTTGCCATTGAGCTGATTCAAGCGGTGGCCCAAGAATTCTACAACTCGTCAGTAGTATCCACTCTCTCGACCCATACTTTGCCGAGTGGGACGTCGGTGAGATCTTCGCCTCGTTCATCATTGCTCAACTCCGTATCAAAAAGTGAGTGAGTTGTTTGGCCTCACTTGGTGTCGGTCTGACCGGCACTTCCTCAACCTTCTTCGAGCCTTTCTTGCCCTTGTATTTCTTGCCAACATCCAGCGTAACGTTGGCGGTGGCGGTGGCGGTGCTGTTGATGTCTCCTTAACTTGTCATGCTTCCCTTAGTACGAACCTGCTCTGATACCACTCTGTCATGGACCTAGAACTCACGCTTTTTAACGATCTTGCAAATACTAGTAAGCCTTCCAACTTTGGACCGCTAAAGGAATGCTAGATTAAGCAGACAAGAGAGCTTTTATAAGGAAGAGAACTTGTATTGCTTGGAAGAATGCTTTACAAGACTTGTTTTCTTGTTGGATTTCTGGATTCCTAACAAATGAAATGGCCCTCCTATTTATCCTACTTCCTAAGGGCCAAAGTGTAATTAATATTTACACAATAAGTCCTTAAGTATTTACACTTTAGTACCTCTATAGATTCTTCCACACAAGTCTAGAGAGGACTTAAGATTTCCAGGCCTCTCCACATTCTTCTACATGTTTCTGGAACCTTCCAGGTCTCTTCAGGCTTATCTTCAATCTTTTGCACAATTCTAGAGAGTTCTGGAGTCCTCCGAGCACGGTAGACATGTTCTAACACTGTTTTTAGGCGAAATTTAGGTGGGGCGTGTCACAAAGCTTAGAAGCAACCTAGATATTGGTAAAAACAGCTGGATATCCTATACTCCTATTGGGGAGATCTATTAGCACCTATACTTGCAACATGAAATGTAGGTCCCCCGTAAGTGACGTCAGTACGAGATAGTGTACTAAATATGTAAGGCAGGAAATATTGTATATGAAGTAACAACTCAAATAAAACTATGCACTGGTGTAGAATAAGAGACCACCATTAGTTATACTGTGGGATCATGTACTTTATATTCTTTTTATTACTTTACCTTTACTGTATAATTTGTGCACAATATGTAATACAAATGACCAGCTGATCAGTGGTAAATCTATAATGAGATCGACCCTAGCTAGGCTTTTCTTTTAACCCCTTGGGATACGCCCCGTGATAGGATTGACCCTGGCTAGGTGATTCTTCCACCCCTCGGGTTACCACCCATCAATAAGCAATATACTTTATCTTTCAATTACCTTTGAGATGATTCTTTTGGTGGTCATAACATTAGAGCTATAGGACTGTAGATACAACATATGAGATGTAAATAATCACAAAGGACAACACCACAATGAAAGGAATAATTTACACAAATAACGAAATGCACAGGAGGTAGAACAACACATGAACTTTATTTAGTAGAACGAATTCCTGTATCTTGGTATCCAAGTATGTGTGCAGATTCAAAGATTACTATATATGGGAGCATATGAATATGTGAAAGAGTTGAGACACAGTTAATAGTTGTGTCGGAGTGGGTATGTGCATTTCTATGCACAGGAGGGATCTATGTTTTATGCCAAATAATACAAAATCAAGTAGCCTTACATACCTCACTGTACGACCTCGCTATTACCTCGATATAACCTTCCTTTCCTCCAAATATTTATCTATAATATAGTAGGTGATAAAACTAGCATTAACAGCCAATAGATACATCTTGGCATCCCAATCTCATAAAAAAAACAACATACGGGCAGCAAGCGGGTATTTATATACCCGAGCGTATTCTTTCAAACTTTCCGCCCCTAATCATATTTTCTAATATACATTCTCATATACATATAATGTTCAGTCTATTATAGTGACATAACTGTCTTACAATAGCCCATAAAGCAGAACACATAACAATTCTACGCAACATACAAGTAAGTGACATAACGTTACGTCCACTTGCCACATTTTGACGTCGATAATTCCAAACCTGTTTCAACTTTACCCAAATTGTCCACAACACATCTATACATAAAAACAGTCTTAAAAAAGTCTTAGAATAGTACCAAAGTAGTCATTAAGGACATGAGGCAATAGCCTCCCATCCAACAGCCCACAAGTTCGTATTAAGAATACAATTGCGATATCCTATAAGAACTCACTTTTGCGGACTGTAAAAGTAGTGCAATAGCCTTTATGCATGATTTAATAAACAATACTCATTAATAAAAGTATCCTCCCTTCATAATCAATCCAACCAAAAAGACAAAAGCTTCCAAATAAACAAGAAAAATATATAACAATCTTGGAACAGATGTTGTCCAAAATTTTCAGCATATACCTAACCAACATAGTCTCTTGTTTTTCATGAAGAAACCATACTAAACATACAACCATAATCACTTACCTCGACATTCAATGTTGAGGGCTTCCATAAGAATCTTAAAAGATTCCCTTGGATTCTTTACAAAGTCAAGAAAGAGTTGAGAGAAAACTTTGAGAACAATCTGTTTTTTTTTTTTTTTGTTCAAGTTGAAAATGATTTATCGGAGCTTTTTTAAACCCTTTTTAAAGGGGAAATTTTGCTGACCTACTAAGGCATTTTTAGCCTCACTTTACCAAGATGGTCATGCAGCTCCTTACCCCTTTCACTTGGACTTTATTGGGTTTAAATTTGTTGGGCCTTGGCTATCCATTTCTCCCTTTTCTCCTTACTTAGTGGGTTGTGATGTAGTTGGGACCTTTTATTATTCATCTTGAGTTGTATGTATTTCCCACTTACGATGGTAAAACACGGTTTAAAGTTGCGCACTTAACACGGACTTCATTTATAATCAGACTTGGACAAATTCGACATTGGATATCGTCTCCATTTAGCTTGAAAATGTAAGCTAAGCAAGTAGGTGACTCACCTGCTAGCTTTCTAAGTCCTACAAGCACCTCAATTCTCTCACTTTATTTAGGGTCGTGATCTCCTGAATTTGGCATAAAACATATTTATACTTTACCCTCTTCAACGTTAGACATACATATCGCCCTGCAATTTCAGATTTAAGCACTTTTAAAAATTGGCACTAATTCAACAAAGCCATATCATGTTTCATTTCCATATGACTAGTATCGTAAGAGGTGGGGTATTACATAAAATATTTGGCTAAGTGTTTGAATGAGTATTGGGGAATGTTTAGAATGATATGAGGGTGAAAAAAGACTAACTATAGGCATTTTCTCATTTGGGAAGGCTTATTCTCATAACTTAAAAGTCTTGGACCGAGTCAAGAAATACTAGATAAGAATAAAGTTGAGGCGCGTCGCACCCCAAACGCGCTAACCTTACTGGAATTCGACACTAAAAAATTTCGAATTTTGCTACTGTTGCTCTAAAATCAGGGTTAGACACTTGTTCCCCTAAATTGTACACCCGAACAAGAATATGAAGTTGGATTTTTGTAATAATGCATGGATTTTGAGATAAATGAAAATTCTAATTCGAGCACTTCCGAGGCACATTTTTGGGCAATTTTTTTTAGTAGTTACATTATCTCCCCCTAGGGAACATTTGTCCCCAAATGTCAAAGGAACATATATGAGAAGAGTAATAATGAACAAATCTTCCACAATGAGAATGCAACAATACATTTAAAAACACCATCTTCAAACCATCAACATAAGTGTCAAGAATTATCATGAACTTTTCAACACAAACATGGATGCATGCAAATGATGTAGGGGGGTGAAACATAAGGCTTGGAATTACGAAAGCACTTGAATGTCATCATAGTCTTGAATAGAAATGAAAGAGATACAAATATTATTTCTCCGTGCCGGCTCCCCGAGAGACACTTTTAACCAGAAAAACCTTCCAAAGAGCCTTAACGAACACCACATCCTTATCAATCAACTTCTTCCGACCTTCTATCCAATGCCTCCACCGGGACCTCTTCCTAAGTCAACTTATCCTCCACAACACCCACAACCTCAAGGAGTTCTTCGACACCAGATTCATCAACACATCAGTGTTAGACCTTTCTCCCCCAAAACTAGACCCCCTAAATAAGAATATGAAGTCAGATTTTTGAAATAAAGCATGAAATTTGAGATATACGTAACTTACTATTTAGGGTACTTCTAAGGCACATTTTCGAGAATTTTTTTTATAATGTTACAGAAAGAAAACAAGAATCATGTGCTAGGTGAGAGAAAAAGAAAAGAAAAATGACTTGGATTGAAAAAAATAGCAAAATAAGTTCAAAAATAAGGAACAACTAAAAAGGAAAAAGAAAGCACATGGAAAAGCTTGAAAAGGAAGAGTGAGGAAGAATATGATGAAGATGTTGAGTTGTGGAGGTAAATATGTTGAAAAACGCAGTTCAAGCATAACTTTTAGCCATTACTTGCCTAAAATGTCATACCAAAGCCAAATGAACCTACTTTACAAGCCTATTATGTCCTAAAGTGATCCTAGGTCAACTAGTCAACAGTCCAGAGTTTGAGTGTAAGGGCAAGCCTATGTTGTTGGTAATCATGCATGAATTTCATCTGTGAGAGTGAGAATGCTTTCGTAGTCCCCAAATATCGATTGCTTTTTGAGAGTGATATAGGGACTTCTTTCTGTGAGGGCATTTGCACTGCATGATTGATATATGACTTGAACAATGACTATGGATTGATGATACTCCTTCAATTTTCATAGTTAGATTGTGATATGTATCATTGTGCTTTGGTTTGGTTTGTGGCTTTGCAATCAGATTTTGCAAAATACAGTTGGGTACCTGAATTGGAGCTAAGTGATGTATATGCCATTTGAGTAGTTTCTATGTCTTTCTCATTGTCTACTTAGATTGAGTCATCGCTTGAGGACAAGCAACACCTCTCAATTGAGGGTGTTGATGTCCTGTCAAAATACAACACATTTGACATCTGAAACAAGGGATTTTTCAAGTTCTTAATGCGACTTTTTATAGTTTTTATGTGTTTTTGTGTTGTTCTTGAATAAAGTGCAGGTTGGCATGATTTTGGGAGAAAATTGCATATTTTGCTAAAGTACAAGACAAATTAGCAACCCTACGAGCCATAGCCCAAGCTATGAGTCATAAGGTGCCCTCATACCAAGAAACAGTGAGCGAAATTAGGAATTTGGAAAGTGAAGATCAGTCATATGAGGCCAACCTACGAGTCGTAGGTCATGTGAGGATCATAGAAACGAACAGCGACCCAAAAGATTGTACCAAAACCTGCAGGCCTAGACTATGCAAAGAGTATATGAATCATAGCCCAAGCAATGACTCGTAACAGTGGGTCATAGCAATCAAGTCTAAAAAGACTAGTGCTGACTACGGAACCCTAATTATGAATCGTAGGTCAACCTATGAGTCGTACCTATGAGGCGTAATTACTGCCAGCTGTATTTTCTATTTAATATTTAAAGTGTTTCTTTAAATAGTATAAATAGTTAATGTTAGGTTTTTTAGATAGGGACTTTGAATATTTTTCAGATTCCATCACTTTAAATACTATCTCTTTGATATTTCTAGGGTTTAGTGTGGAATTCATTTTTAATTTGAATACCCATATTGGTGGATTGAAAATGACATTGTGCTCATCTTCCACTAATCCAAGCTTGTGATTTTCAACTCGAAGGTGTTTTTGTTCTCCATTGTTTAGGGTAAACTCTCAACTATGTCTCCCATATTCATTGTTATTGATTTTCCCTTAGCCATGGGTAGCTAAGCCCTCATAACTTGGGGTCATGGGAACCATGAGTAGTTGACTTGAAATAACCTAGACTTTGTGCATTTCTATGATTCTGATTTTGCATGTATTGTTTATTTCCCTTCATTTTGATTGATGATTGGTGGTGGCCAACACCAAACCCCGCCTACTATCACGATGCCGACTAAGGTATCAATGAATAAGAAAAGGGAAGAAGATGAAAGGATTCGATAGATGTGTTCTCATCTAATCGACCAAACCGAATCAAGGTGACATTGATTGGGACAATGGGTAATGGTTAGTTGGCACACCATAGTTGTTGCCCAAGCACCATGGTGAAATATGACCTTCACCTTCACAAGAGGGATGGAAGAATCTATGTTACCATCCTGCATCCGAGTTCCTAATTAGAGTGAAGTTGTCTAGGATAATTGAGTCAACAAATCATGGGGAACACAATTTCCAAGTTGTCCCTAATTTAATTGTCTTCTTGCATCAAACAATATACTGTTTATTTTTATTCTTCATTTTGAATCACAATCCTCCCCCTCAATTTTAGAGAATATAGTGATCAATGCTTGAAATGATTTTTAGTGGATCAACTTAGTCATGCCCTGTATTTCTTGTGGATTCCATCCTAACCTCAGATTAGGTTTATTGTTGAGTACGACCGCTTTACTATTGGAGCGTGAACATCACATGACATGAGTAGCTCTTAAACATGCTTGACCTGTACTAGTGAGCCAAACTTCAGCATGAGTATAAATAATAATCATACATGGTGCCATGCTTTAACATGAATGGCTCACGAGAGGTAAAAATCTTGAAATAGGGCCCGACTTGATACCAATAAAATCATAGATACTTTTCATTAATTCAATACATTCTTTAAAGCCCTTAATCAAAATAAAGTCATTTGACTTGTAAATCATCTAATAGATCATCATCAACTTGAGAATTCTTGCCATGTGATTTTATCAAACACATGGTGGGTTCATGATACTTAATCAAAATCATGGAAGTCAAGAGTAAACCAAGAGGAGTAAGTTCAATGCAAAAGAAACCCACCAATTTTATAGTAAAACCCTCATTAGTGTATCTTAAAATCCATCACAAAAGCTCATAATAGTTCATGGTTTCATAGCTCAAATCATGCATAATCTCGATAGACAAAAACAATTCATGCATAATCAGTCAATACTTAATAAAACCCCAACATAATTTATGTTCATATTTATATTACTCCCTCCGTCCTATTTTATGTGGCACCCTTTGACTTCACACAGTGTTTAAGAAGAAAAGTAAAGCTTTTGAAACTTGTAGTCTAAAATCATTCTAAGATATTTGTATGGTTGAGAATTATTTTATTAAGGGTAAAAGGGGAATTTTAAGGTTAAATTATTTTCGAATAGAGTAAGGTGACATTCTTTTTGGGACGGACCAAAACAGAAAGGGTGCCACATAAAATGGGATAGAGAGAGAAAGAGATACCAATAGGTAATACAACTTCAAATCCTGTAATTTTCATAAAAAGAGAAGGTTGGGTTCCATTGGTGAAAGAACCCATGGATGAAGATCCTTAAATCTTAAACCTTGAATTTCTTTAAATGATCTTGAATGAGATATGAATCTTGAGCTAGGTTCTTCACTTCCAAAACATAGCTTAAAATCCTTGAATTTGAATTAGAGATTTTATAAAGTCTAGTAGAGGTTTTTGAGAGGGTTTTTATGTATTGTAGAGCTGAAAAATAGATAAGTATGGAAGATTTCATGTTTAAATGGGCATAGAGCTATTATCCAATGCTTTGGATGAAATAATAAAATCAGAGAAAACATTACACTGGTCCGCGCCTTTGGCACGACGCGTACCAGATGCGGATACACTTGTCCGCGCCACGGGCGTGTCGCTGCATGGCCGCGGACATACATTGGAAATCCAAAAATTAGTGAAAATTAGTTTTCTCTAGCGTCTTCTAAAATCTAAGTTATACCCATTTTCTGCTCAATTTTACCTCCGAATCAAGAATATGAAGTCAAATTTTCAAAATCATGCACGAATTCTTAGTTATATAGAAATTATGATCATGGGGCATTCTGATGCAAATATGGGGTGTTTCACTATCTCCAAGGGTCCATACTCTTTTCTCTTGAACTATGTGCCTAACATAGGTACGTTTACGACACTTTGTTGATGATGGATGATTGTGGAACTCCCTTTGGAAAGTAGGTCACTTATTTATCCGTTATGGGGTAGATGACAGAGTTCCAAGTTATAACTCACTTGGTCTTATTTCGGTTAAGGTCCCATCCACTTATATGCACAATATTTTAACATTCGTGCATCATGTATCATATGGCATATTGTTGTTTTGTTCCTTCTTATGTACTTTGTTTCTATAAATGTATGTGTGTATGTGTGTGTGCGCACGCGCGCGCACACACGCGTGTATGTGTGTATGTACGCACCCTTGTCATCTAACATTAAATGGAGGTTTTATAAGTCATATGCATTGTATGCCCGCATATTTAGTATATTCAAAATTAACACATACTTTTGCCTACATGATTTAACCAAAAATAGAGAGCGGAGATTTCCTTTATCCAACTTATGATAGCTAGCTTGGATCTAGAGATACTTGTTGTGGTAAGTCTAATCTTCCATGTAAAAACCATTTTTTATCTAGCTACAGTGCTTTTGTTTATGTTAATACTCTGAGGGTGAGTCCGGGACATGTCTTGGCCCCCATCCTATCTTATGAATAAAGTATTGTTAGATAGCTTGTAGACTCTTTACATTTATGTGCAAGTGTTGTATTCGCTGATGGTAATTATGCATATAGTTATCTAATAGTTATGTTTGTCATGGGTTGATTATGAGCATTATGATATGTGATTATTTTATGATATAGAAATATGAGAGTTCTTAAGTCCCGTATTGCCCCCATAAATTGATTCATACTTAACCACCCCTTAGTATTTATGTGTTATGTGTTATGTGAATGCATGTTAATCCCTATCCCTATGACATACCCATGAAATGAGTCCTACTTTCCCATCACGTAGAACTATATGTTGCTATTTCATATATGTTTCCGAACCGATGATGTGTGAATAGATGCTATGAGTCTTGCTTAGGGACTCTTGGGTTCACATTCGCACTAGGTTTAGGTGATGAAACCCAAGAACTTTGGAAATCTCATCACTTAACTCTTGATATTCTTCCTTAGCTTTGGAGTCATAGAACTCTGGAAGATTCACTATTGTGAAATCCCTCAACCTTGAGGCAGGAGTAGGAGCAAGAGGAACATGAGCTCCTTCGTTGGCCATGTCCTTTGCGAACAATGTAGACATATTTTGGTACTCTGCATGAGTGACTCCTTCTTCTCCTTGGGGAACTTGGTGAGATAGAGTAGAAGGTTCATCATTAAGAGTGGGAGATGTGGGAGAACATTAACCCGATCTCCTTTAAGGTATGATATAGAAGGGAAAAAGACCAGAAATTACAGATAAAAAGTCTTAATTCAAATCTATAGCATGAAATAGAGGAAGAAGATTTGATTCATTTACTAAGATGCCTCATAACCTCCTATTCATAGTTGTGCCGCGCTTCACAATCATTAATAAGACTCTACATGATGCGTTGTGTTGGATTTTGGAGGACCATTTAAGAAACTAGTGCTCTAGTACCAAGATCTGTACAACCCAAGCCTAGGGCCTAGACATGACACGATGAATGCAGAACCCAAAGGAACCCCAAACAAACTTCTTAAGCATGTATAACACGTACTTGGTTTTAAAAGTAAAAATAAAGCAAATAACAAAGAATGCAGGGATCAATTCAACAAAAAACATAAGCATAATCATAATCAATGGGAATAAGCTCAATATGTCATGAATGCTCAACTGCTTAGACAATATATGCATGAGGAATCATCCTGTCGTATAATATATCATACATAGATGGGAAGGGACTAAAATCGAAGTATAAGACCAATCGAGCTGCTACATGGAATACAAATGTTCACTCCACACAAGAGTCGACATGGTCTACTTTACCAAGATAAACCAAAAACTCGCCTTGCAGGAACTCTCCCATTTTGGAATATCAACATCTTATGAGAACACCACCCTTTTCGGTTAACTTATGATAATAACCTTACGGAAACACCACCAATTTTGGTATTTAACAAATGTGTTCATATAGGAACACCACTCTTTTTGGTCAATCATGTAACATGAGCTATATGGATCCATTAGCTAGTTCACAAACCTATAGTGGCAATATAGTTATGGGACAATGGTTATCTACTAAGGTCCTCTTGGTGGTAGGTCACAAGCCTAAGGAATATTTAAATAATAGTTATAGCCATAATGTGCAAAGCATCATAATATCGTAATATTTTCCTAGAGTAACTTATCAAAACCAAAGCTTCATAAGATTAAAATAGGACTTCATAGGCTATCATAACCTTTCAAAACATTCTCATATCTCATAGCATGCATTATATCCTTTCAAACTCATATCATTCCAAATTTCATATAACTTGCCATGTTGGTACAACTACATAGGTTTAAAACCATGCAACACAAAAGGAAATGACTTGAAAAGAGTAAAATGAAACTACTTATAAATTATTCAAAATAACCCACTGTATAGCACAATAAGACTTAGCTAGGTTATCATCAAACCCTTATAAAAATGCATCAATTTTATATGGCTTTTCAATGCATAATCATGTGCAAAGGTAAAATATCATAAGTCTCTTCATAATATTATAATATAAAAGAGTTCATAAAAATAACCATATATATCCTTAAATTTCATGTAGTTGAATAGGAAAAATGGTTGAACATATGGAGGAAATGCTTCCATAATCAAAACCATATATGCTATTAATTAAACAGAGAAAATATATGATTTGGAGATGAAGACACCAAAACCCTAGCTTGCACCTTCCTTTGAGAATCTTGAAGAACTTGGGAGGATGTTAGGACTTAGAGTATTTTGAACAAGTGAAAATAGGGTAGACTATTGTTATAAAAAGCTAGTAAGAGGACTTTTAGGGCTTAATGATAGAGTATAACATTAGGGTAATAGGAAATGTCAAACTTATCCTTTTAAAATTTTGTCGGACAGGACCACAAGACCACTTTTTCGAGCCCTGGTCCAGACTATGGGACATAAGAATGGGGTTTCTTCTGATAACACTTTGGATACTCACTAACTTCCTTTGAATATCATCCTATGAAAGGAATTACGGCTCGTAATTCCATCTACATGTTGTATGACAGTTCGTATATTCAACTTCAAAATTTAGTATTTCACCAAATCTGTCCAATATTCCATGAGCCCACGATACGGCCCATGGTTACACTTATGGCTCGTCGATCCTTTATTAGACTCACAGTTACTCAGAAAATTTCCAGATTTCATTTCTTAGGCACCATTACACCCTCCAACATTTGGGTCCTTATACCAAAGGAGTATAATTTCCAAAGATGAGGGTTCAGTTACATGTTTATGGAAGTTAAAGTTATGTTATGATGTTTTGAATCCCTCAAAACTATGTTAAATATAGATCAATTTTAAGAGGGGAAAGCCCTAAATACTTATATCAAGTCAAGATGAGCTACACTCATATGTATATAATGTGAAAGCTATGGCCAAGTTTATGATGATGATTATTATGCATATGTTTTCAAATGCATTTTATGGGAATGACTTAGTATCAAAAGGGATTAGGAGGTGGGGGCTCGACCTAGAGTGTCCTTATATAATGTCTTCTAAATGGAAGGAGTACATCATCCTTTTCCCAATGGAAGGAGTTCATTAGATTCCATATTAGCGTCTTCTCTCACATAAGTATAATATTACGAAGTTATGTTTTATGCAAAATTTCATCAAATCATACACATACCTATTGTATTGAGCTTATATTATATTGTATATCATTATGCATCTTGCTTATGAAGCTTATTATCTATTATTGCATTGCACCATACATACTAGTACATTGCATGTAGTAATGTATTTTTTTTATCTACATGATCTAACCATGTAGAGACCGAAGCTCCTATGTATCCTTCTCCACATGGCTATCTTGGATTCATGAAGATTGTTATTGTGGTATATCCTACATTTCTGGGACAATATGCAGTTTCTATCGTGCTTATGTTGAGACCACTTTACTTTTCCAGTTTAAGGGTGAGCTTTGGACATGTATTGGTCCCCATCCTATTCATACTTAGAGGTAATGTTTCATACCATACTATACTATGCTATGTACTCACTGTGCTATGTTTGAGCTTCTATGAAGACTTATTCTTTAGTCCCTATACCATATGCGATGCTATTTGATGCTATCTTATCTTGATAGAATATGATGAAAGTCCTAGTTCCCTATTTTCTCATAGCTTTAGTCATACTTACTTTCCTCTTAGTACTTACTGGCTATTTGATTCAAGTAAATCTCTTTCCCCGACATGTCCCCATTGCATGAGCCATAAGCCCCTATTCCCTTAGAATTAGTTGTTGATGTTTGTTTTATATTCCATAAGCAAGGATGTGCAGCGATATACTAATAGGTTTGTTTGGGTTGCCTTTGGATTTCCCATTCACTATGTCCCTTCTAGGCCTAGGTTGTGACAAGCTTGGTATCAAAGCACTATGTTTGTAAATGGTCATCAGAAATCCAACACACCACATCGAGTAAAGTCTTATTCATAGGTGTGACATGCACCACATCTACAAATAGGAGGCTTTGAGGCATTTAAGGTAATGTTTCACTTCGTTATGATTCATGACATGCTATTTGAATCACCTATGGTCATTCCTATAACTAATGACACCCTCTTTGCTATTCGAGAAAGTTCACCTAAGAAGAGAACCTTTGCCAAGGGGTGAGGCTGAAGATCAATCCCCTCTTGAGAAACAAGAGGAAAATGTTTTTCATTTTGAATTTGGAAATGGTTTCATTATGTTTCCCATACTTTGGTGAATTAAACTAATAGAGAGGTGGTTATTTTTCATGCCACAAAGTCCCATTAAGGCAGATTGGCACCCATAGCCAATAAGGCTCAGGAGAACCAACCTGTATCCATTTGCTTTTTATACATATTATAAGAGATTTCTACATTTAGCATGCTTTCAAGAAAGTAAATGGTAATAACAAGACAAAAGGAAATGCATATGACTAGGATGTTGGGGCCACATTTTCTAATGTAAGAGATATGACTACACTTTAATTTACATAGTCCACAAAGCCTTTAGACAAGGAAAAGTATCTGATAAGGGTGGGAACAGGACCTGCCTCGACTAACTATACAATACAAAAATTTAAGCTCTAGACATATAAAGCTCTGAAGAAACCTAGAGGTTGGTAACCTCAACTGGATAACTTATACTCCTACTGGGGAGACCTACTAGCACCTGTACCTATAGCATAAAATGCAGGTCCCCCATAAGGGATGTCAGTACGAGATAATGTACTAAATATGTAAGACCGGAGATACTATATATAAAGTACCAATTCAAATGAAACTATGCACTAGTGTAAGGATAATAGACCGCCTTTAGTTATATTGTGGGATCGTGTACTTTGAGTTATTTTTATTACTTTACCTTTATTGTATAATTTGTGTACAACATGTAATATAAATGACTTGCTAATAGGTGGTAAATCGATATTGGGATCGGCCCCTACTAGGCAATTCCTATCACCCCTAGGGCTATACCTATAATAGGATCGACCCTAGCTAAGTGATTTTTCCACCCCTCGGGTTACCACCCATCAAGCAATATACTTTACTTTATATTTCAATTATATTTGATATGATTCTTTTAGTGGTCATAATATTGGAGTTGTAGGATTGTAAATGTAGCATGTGGCATGTAAATAATCATACAAGACAATTTGACAATGAAAAGAGTACGCTACACAAATAATGAAATGCGTACGAGATGAAACTACTCGTGAACTTTATTTAGCAACAAGAACCCATGTAACTTGGTATCCACGTATATATGCAGATTTGAAGGTGACTATGTATGGGAGCATATGAACATGTGAAAGAGTGGATACATGTTAATAGTTGTGTCATAGTAGGCAAGTGCTTTAATGTGCCATGGAAGAATTTGGATTTCATGCCAACTAATACGAAATCGAGTTGCCTTACATACCTCATTGTACGACCTCACTATTACCTCAAAATAACCTTCCTTTCCTCCAAATATTTATCTAAAATATAGTAGGTGAGAAAACCACCATTAGCAGCCAATAGATACATCTTGGCAGCCCAATCTCCTATATAAAAAACAACACATAGGCAAGAAGCAATTAACTATAAACCCGAGCATATTCCTTCAACCTTTCGGCCTCTAATGGTATTGTCTAATATACATTCTCATATACATATCATGGGCATCCTGTTTTAGTGTCACAATAGTCTCACAACATCCCACAAAGCAGAACACATAACAATTGCACAAAACATACAAATAGGCAGCATAACATTGGGTCCCTTCACTATATTTCGACGTTAACCATTCCAAACATATATCGACATCAACCAAACTATTCCCACCATATTTATGCATAAAGCACAGTCCTGAAAAAGTCAAAAACAGTTTCTAAAATAGGTGGAGGACGTGAGGTAATAGTCCTCAATTAATCAGCACACAATTCCTACAAAGACCACACTTAGGATAACACACATCACTCCATTGTTTACGTAGAACAAATAGTGTAGCGACCTTGATACATCATTATAGAACTGAATATTATTAAAACATCAACCTAATTTCATAATCCAACCAACCATGAAGTGAAAAGTTTCCAAATAAACAAGAAAAGTGTACAATAATCTTTGAAACACACGTTGTTAAAAAAAAGAGCATAAACATAACCAGCCTAGTCTCTTGTTCTTCATAAGAAAAACATACTAAAAACATAAGTATTCTTACTTAACTTTACCCTCAAGGTGTAGGGCTTCTCCAAGAACCCTAAAAGTCTCCTTGTGACTGCTTTGCAAAGTTAAGAAGGTTTAGAGAGAAAGCTTTGAAAAGATGATTTTTTTGTCTAAGTTAAATAACTTGATGGACTTTCTTGTAAGCCCTTTCAAAAGATAATTTTGAACAACTTTCTCTTGAATTTTTATGTGTATTTTATCAAGGTTATGATGCAGAACCATGGCCTTTTTACTTGGGCCTAAATGGGTTGCAAACTGATGGGCTTCGGCTGCCTACTTTCCTAATTTCTCTTCAATTATTTTGAGCCCAATTAGTCAAGTGGGTTGTGATGTACTTGGGCCTTCTTCTTCTTGGGATGTAAATGTTGTCCATTTATGATACTAAAATGTGGGTTCTAGTCAAACCCTTAGCCCGGACTATATTCATTATCGGACTTGGACAGATCGACATCAGGCCTCATCTCCATCTAGCTAGCAAATTTAAGCTAAGCAAGTAGGTGAATCACCTACTAGCTTCCTAAGTCCTAAAAGAACCTTACTTCTGTCACTTAATTTAAGGCCGCGATCTCATCAACTTGACTTAAAACTTACATACACTCATCGTCTTAAACATTAGACGTACACATTGCCCTCTTATTTGAGATTCAAGCACTTACAAAAAATTGGTGCTAATTTGACCAAGCCATATAATGTTTCATTTGCGTAGAACTTGTACACGTGAGATGTGCGACATTAGTCCTATGTTAGCACTATTGGATAGATTAACCAAGTTTAAACCATTACTTAAACAAACTTTTATCAACACACTAAGTATTCAATCATATGTACCTATTAGTGTCCCAACTCTACTATTGGACTTCCTCTTTAGCTTCAAATAAGTAAGGTTATTTTGATTTCATCCCATCCTAAGTCTCCCATGTTATCTCTATTGCTTACTGGTGATGATGGTCACGCTCCAATAAGAAAGTTGTCCCTATCAGTAATTAACCTAGTTAAGGTTAGGGTCAAATCCACAGGGAGTACAGGGCATGACTATAAGATTTCACTACTAATCATTCCTAGTATCTATAACTACAATCTCTAGATGGGGGGGGTGTCATGCCCCAAAGTCTCGTAGGGCGGATTGGCACCCATTGCCGGTAAGGCTCAAGAGAACCAACCTGTAACTATATGCATTCTATATATATTATAAGGGATTTCTACGTTTGACATGCATTTAAGAAGATAAATAGTGATAACAAGCCAAAATAAATGCATATGACTAGGCCGTTGGAGCCACACTGTCTAAAGTGCGAGACATGACTTCACTGTGCTTCACATAGTCTACATGGCCTCTAAATAGAGAGAAACATCTGATAAGGGTCCGTACAAGCCCCAACTCAACTAACCGTACAATATAAACATATTATCTCTAGACATGCAAAGCTCCGAAGTAAGCTGGAGCTTGATAACCACAACTTAATGTCCAGTACTCCTACTGGGGAGATATACTAGCACCTGTACCTGCAGCACGAAATGCAGGTCCCCCATAAGGGATGTCAGTACGAGATAATGTACTGAGTATGTAAGGCAGGATATACTGTATATAAAGTAACAACTCAAATGAAACCATGCATCTGTAAAAGATCAGGGACCACCCCTAGTTATACTGTGGAGTCATGTACTTTATGTTCTTTATATCACTTTACCTTTACTATAAGATCTGTACTGTAAAATCTGTGCATAGCTATAATACAAATGACCAACTGATCAGTGATGAAATTGTATTAGATTCGTCCCTGGCTAGGTTATACTCAACCCCTCGGGCTACCCACCAGATAGGATCATCCCCTGGCTAGGTTGTACTCAACCCCTCGGGGCTACCACCTACGAAAAACCGTATACTTTATCTTTCAATTACCTTTGAGATGATTCTTTTGGTGGCCATAATATTAGAGCCGTATGACTGTATATGTAGCATGTAACATGTAGATAACTATGCAAGATGATATGAAAATATAAAAAGAGTACGTCACACAAATAATAAAATGCATAAGAAATGGAAGACCTCGTGAACTTTATTCAGAAAAAAGGAATACATGTATCTTGGTATTTATGTATATAACCAGATTTGAAAGTGACTATGTATGAATCATATGAACATGTCAAAGGATGGAGACACAGTTAATAGTTGTGTCGGAGTTTATTAGTGTCGTTATGTGCCAAGGAAGGATCTATGTTTCATGCCAAATGATACAAAATCAAATAACCTTACATACCTTGTTGTATGAC